>OMLC01035829.1:0-17993 GCA_900302585.1 Regalecus glesne
CACACAATTCTATAATTTAGCTGACACTACAACAACAGATCACTATGATGTAAACTATTTCCAAATCAATGTTACCACCTTCAAAGTGAGTTGGTTTACAATAAAATCTTTTTTTTGAACAGTTCAAACTATGGATCCAAACATTTCGGAGCCGTTTGGAGTGGTCCGGTGTGCCCAACCCTTTCCAAGTGCAGTGCAAACTAAAATCATTGGTTAAGTAGACAGAGGGAGCAGTGTCATTTTCACCGTCTCCAAGTAAGAAAGTTCACCCACTGCAAACACATAGTCGGCAGTGGCCACAACTCAAGTCTGCTGCCCTGTCTAATAAAAGCCCACACTATTTGTTCATGCTCGAGTCAAAAAACGAGTATCATCCCGTCTTTTTGCATAATCACTTCTCATAGTTTCAAAGTGTATTGATATCTCCTGTCTGACAGGTTATTTAGGTAGCTTTTTTAAACACATCAGTTGTTTATTCAGCTAAATAGTCAATATATTTATGTACAGTAAAACACAAGAGAAACACACATGCACTGTAGAGCTTTAACTGGTGTGTGCCTCTTTCCTGTTTCTGCATTAACAGTGCACACTATCCATGCCGACAGTCAAGCTTTGACTGTGTGTCACTTAGATAACATTTAAAAAGGTAAAAGCTATCCTAGGTCACACTGAAGAGTAAACATGGCTGCTTCCAGCCCAAGACAGACAGGTCCTAAAGGCATGCTTCTTTTTTTTTGTTTATGCTGATGGTTAAGACCAGTGGGTAGAGCATAGTCTACAAAACAGTGTACAAAGTTTGTTATTTTAACACCCCTGACCCGCCCACCTACAAGAAAAATCTCACAGCAGTGTTCCAGTCCAGATTCCTAATGCTACAAACCCAGGTATGCACTGGTAACATTTTTTGCATCATCTTCCTTTTGTGTCAGCTGCAGTCAGTGCAATGTTGGCCATCCATGGGAGAAAAAAAACATGCATTCACAGTCCATCCTACTGGGGGAACAAAACACAAAAACATCTGGCTGAGGGTCTCCCTTTCGCTGAGTAAGGCATTTCCTTAAGCGCAGCCTTGAAGTCTGTAGGATGGGCGCCGCCTTGTAGCTTGTGTTATGCATGTTGGGCTGGTTTATACGCAGATCCCCGGAAAAACAATAAAATCCTTAAATGTCAGTTGTTGTTTTTTTTCCTCATTTTTGATTGATTTTTTTCTAAAAAATATGTTAATTTCACATAGTCAGTACAGTTATCTCAGGAAATAGGTCACAGTAAATAGTTGGTTGAAAATCAGAAAAACAATCCAGGGTTAGGTGATGACTGACGCCCAGAGAAGGGCCTGGGGTTCATACATCATGCAACTGCGCGTGTGCTCTTACACTCAACATCGACATAAATACAAGCTTGGATTTCTAATGGTACACACGCACTGACACAAACCACATCACCCTGTGGAGCTGTGGACATGTCACTCTGCGTGGGCACCAGCAGGAGGCAGCATTCCCCTCTCTCTCAGGTGGGAGTGCAGGGTGTGGAAGATGCTGAGCTGCTGTTCTGGCTGTAGCACCAACAGCTGCTGAAGCACCTTACTGGGGTTGGGTCCTCTGCAACACAACAAGTAGACAATACTTACTTAAATCCCACTTTTCTAGTGTAGCGACCACTCAAAGCATTTTTGTGTACCTCACATTTACCAAACAAGGGGTATTAAAGCCAGATGCCCTTTCCTGATGCCCCGCGGTGGGATCGAACCCTTAATAACTTGACTTGGAGGCGCTACCACTAAGCAATCGCTGCACCATCACTGTACTGGGCTGCACTGTTACTGTTCTGTACTGCAGCAGTTCTTAAACTTTTTCATACTTTTTTATGATTAAATCATGAAGATGCTTTTTGGCCCAGGACTTAAATTTTCCGTGCAAAAAGTAAGAAAATTAACAATCCTGTCTTCAATCTGTCAACTAGAAAGTAAGGCTGAAATCCCGGTTGAGGCTCACTGGGCTATTTGGGATGTGAGGTGGTGATGCACCTGTAGCCGCCTGTGGCCGAAATGAATATTACAACAATAAACACTTGGAAAAATGATCCTAACAAAATAAACAAAAAAATGTTAAAAATAATTTTAAAAAAGGGTTTCACCAGTCAAAACTTGTTTTCTTCAACCAGTTGTCAAAGATTTGAAATAAAAAAATATTTGGAAATGATTCTGGGAAAATATATTTTTCCAAATGTTTCATAAGTGCAAACAATATTCACAATACAGGAGAGCAAACAAAAAAGATCAGACTTAGAAAATAGGTCACCAAGATTTGTTTTCTCACTTCCCTCTTAGCGCTTCTGAAAGTTGGAGTAAGCTTGAGAATCATTAGAATGCAAGTTGACCAACATTATTACTTCTTTTTCAGTTATCATGATAGGATAGTATTATTATTCTTTAGTGAGAAGTTTTTGTCCAACACGGTTTTGTATTCCCCAGATCTTTGTTCGTTTCTTTAAAAAAGTGCTGTGTTAATACAGTAATCATTCCATTCTTTATGCTTATTTTTTAAACCTAATAACTTCTCACATCAACTCACCTTATGAAGCTTGCAATGTAGACATGTGTGAAGGTAGCCATCAGGTACTGGCAATCAAAGCGGTCCATGATACCTCCATGACCAGGGATGGTGTTAGCAAAGTCCTGCACAGACAATTTATGTTTGTCAAAACAAGGGAAGATAGTTGTTGGTGGCTGCAGGATATATTTGATACAGACACTGGGGAATTTCAATGGGTCTAAAAGAGACAGTCAGTTCAATAACCAATTACTCCTGAAGCTTGAAATGTGATGTATTCAAATCAGAATCCAGAAAATACTGTATCAAAGAAAGAGAAGGAAAGATATGGACAAAGGGTAAGATAAAAACTTGACTGGTTATTATATGCTGATTGAACAAGAGGGAAAGAGTAAGAGACATACTTTGCAGATTTTTATTTTTGGGGTCTTTTGATGCTAGGTCCAGGAAACAGAGAGACGAGGACAAAGAAGGAGAAGCCATAATGAAAGAGAGAGAGAGAAAGAGAGAGAGAGAGAGAGAGAGAGAGAGAGAGAAAGAGAGTTTGCTTACTTTAATTTTGAAGGCTCTTTTGAAGCCACTTGCAAAGAAGCCTCCAAAGGGTCCGATGAGAGAGGCAAAGGCTGACAGGAAGATACTGTGGATCTGGAAGGGGTACAGGTTGACTGTTTTCTAACAGAGAGGGGAGAAAAACCACATGGGGGGGAAAAGATAAACACAAGGGAACCTTTTACAATTCGTACCTGCTTAAAATTTCTATCTGGAGGAAATTTTTATGAGAACTTAAAAGAATAATGATATTATATTTTCTAAACTCCATAAATTTTCCTTCAAATTGAAGAATAAAGTAATGGAATGAAACAGAGCCGTACCCATCTCACAACATTCTGGATCACAGTGGGAAGGGTGTACTCCTGCATCACAAATATATCAATGGGGTCGCATTCGACAGTAAACCTGTTGGTTTCACTGTTGTATCCCACAGGACACACAAAGTACTGGAACTGAGATAGCAGGTAGGCCAGCTGATGTCATCAAAACACAACAGGAAAGATAAGATAGTCCGTCAATCAATCACAATTCACAGCAAATCATTTTACATGAAGAAAAACAAGAGAAATACAATAAGGGACAAGCATTAATCTAAATATAGTGTGTGTGTGTTTTGAGGTTGAATAATCTCGTTTGGTTAGGATCATATGGGATATGATAAGAGATTAGAACCGACTGTGATGGGGGAATGACAGGGATTGGGGTTGGGGGTGCATTGTGTCCATAAAAAGATCACGTGAACTGCACTTTTTTGCATTGTAATAACAAGGAGAAGAGCATGGGGGAAATATTATCTCCAGTCACCAGCTAAAATGCTGATAAACTTTGACTGTGGTTGGTAAATAACATCACTGAGCAAACCACTTGAATAGACAACCCAGCCATGATTTAGAGCTCCACATCTATTTCCAAAAAACCTGGTGAAAATCTAGATGAGCTGGAGGGTTTTGCTGCTGGAACAAAACTATTTTGTTTTTTCCTCTTCTGGTTTATACATCACTGAATCACTAGAACTAATTTCAAAGGGTTTAGGTGCTAATTTGGAAACTGCGGTAGGGGGCTGCAGTCTGTGAAAGGAGCTTATAAAGGGAGATTACTTACAATGAAGCCGAAGACCACAGTGGAAAAGAAACCTCCGATGAAGCCTTCCCAGGTCTTCTTGGGAGAGAGCTGTGTGGGGGTTTAGAAACACAGACAGAGGCTGTCTTTGACATCAGGGTGAAGTGGGGTTTCTTCTCACCCACATTAGTGATACAAGATATACATGTCTCTTTGTCCTTTTCTCAGTTCATATTGGTCATCTAAGTCTTATTTGTATAGTTGCACAATAGTAGCAAATGAAGAAACCCTTTCCTTCATTTTTACCACATTTATCTAGCAAGGCAATTCAGGGAGTGCTCTTGAAAAATGTATGCAGAATGTTAGTCTCTGAACTCACTAGTGCATGGTGCATGGCATAAAAACTTCAGGACCCCCAAAAAGGAGTAAAATGTGATTTTCTTTTCCCCTTTTAAACAACTCGTAATGTGGATGGAGCCAAAAATAAGCAGTAGTAAAGATCATTGCATGACCTGCTCTACCTGCTGATGCATGCCACCCCATACAACAAAGGAAGTAATGCTGTTAGACCACCAGTACATATAGAGCAGTAACTCTCGAACTGGCATGGAATGAGTCTCTTTCTTTGATTCTTTCATTGTATATAACTATAATGAATTTTGTTTTCTGTTTTCTTAATCCATCTTATTATTTAGGAGTAGTGAGAAGCCCTGCGCAGAACCTAGGAACCAACTTCAGTTTCTTTTTTCAAATGCCTTGGTCAGGGGCACAGGCAGGAGTATTAACTGTCACCTGTATGTGCTTTTGATGGTGGTAGGGAACCCTTGCAGACATGGAAAGGACCTGGGATGGGACTCGAACCCAGGACCTTGTTGCGTTAGGCAACAGTGCTTACTGCTGCACCACCACGCAACCCGAGGACAAGCACACTTCAGGAGTGTGCTTGCTTGTTAAGGGGTGCTGGTGATGGGGTATTCGACCCTGGTCCTCTGCTCAAATGATGGACTCTCCAACACCTTGGGGATCTGATCCAAAGTAAGTGCAACTATAAATTGAGAACATAACAAAAACTTATCTTGCCTTTATCAATGGAGTTCGTCCAAAGAAGAAGCCAAACAGGTAGGCCATGATGTCATTGCAAATAACAATGGAGATGGGGACAATGAACCTGAAAACAAAGATATTCAATTAATACAAAGTTATTTTCAACTAAATTACCAGGTGATGGAAACAGTTTAACAATGCTAGGAGGTGAAAACGGGACCAACGCATTTCAATTGTGTTAGGAGGTGATTATGGACTGACATAATGCAACAGTGGTAGGAGGTGAGAACAGGAGTGATATGTTTCAACAGGTATGGTGGAGAGATGCCAATCCTGAATCAAAAACTGGTAAATCATGAGTGTCTGGTAAGCTGGTTTACTGTAGTAGCTTCTTAAGAAATAGCAAGCCACGATTTCCAAGCCCTTTTCTACCATGAAGGTATGAAAATGTATATTTGCCAAAAGAAGACTTGTAAAATTTGAGATGAATGTGTCACAATGTCACAAGTATGTCGGCATTATAATCTGATTAATTAGATTAATTATTGTTAATAGTGTGACGCAAAGAATGTTAAGAGATGAGTGAGTTTTTAGGATAGCATTGAGATTATTTCCTTATGACTCAAAGGATTCTTTTAATAATGAATTCCCTACATATGCCATGTCATATTTTAAGATCGACTCTTGAGGACCATATCTTGTAGTACTTCCCATCCTTAAACCATCCCAGAAAGTGGTCCTCTACAATTGAACACAGGGTCAATGGAAAGAAAAGGGCAGCAGCATCAGGCATAGTTAGCAGAGGTGCAGAGCAGCTCCCTCAGAATCTTTTGACTATGTCCTGCTTACCATATCATTCCTTCAAACAGGTTCTGAATCACTAGGTGGGACTGAGTTACCACAATCAACAGGGTCACATGGGTCCAAGCAAACTGGAATGACAAACACAAAAACACCACAGAGTCACTGTACTGGAATGTAGTTGGACCTTTACACCACAACTGGCTCAAGTCGGAGACAGTGGGACTGAGCATGCAGATGCATGGCAGCAATGTCTCGTGCAGGGTGGGGCAAAAACACTGGCATGGAAAGTTTTGTGACAATTTAACAAGCACACATACCACAAATTGATCAGGCATATTCAAACAAAAGAGATACATGAACAGAAACATGAAGAACAATGGTTGAGACGGAGTCTTTTTTCCACCACATACAACTATAAGGATTGTGACCAAACAACCACATTCTGATAGCTTCCAAGATCCAAGAGCTTAGTTGGAAGATGGCAATGGTAATGGCACTCACAGGATTACAAGATCTATTTCTGCTCATTCCTCCAATGATGCTGCATGCACTCACTTGAAGTAATCTGCTTGGATAAATGTAATTGAAAATTGGCAGATATGTTAAAAGCCATCTGAGAATCCCATGATTCTGTTTTTTCCCTTGAAACTTCTTCAGCAAAATGAGTCTGACATAACTGAGGGGGGAGCTTGCTTAATTTATAAAAGAACCCAGGTTCATAAACCTGACTCAATTCTAGTAAAAAGAAACTCAGCCTGTTGAGTCTTCCACGTTATGAAAGCTAATAAATATGTGTGGCTGAAGTACAGATGAGGCCAGTGAAGATTTCCATCAGGCCTTTATTCTTCATCTCTGTTGGTTTGCTGCTGCTGAGAATTTTCTCTTGAATGGTATAGTAGAGCCCAGTTAGTAGATTTTAACAACAAGTTCCAGTCATTTTAAACTGCTTGGTTAAGAGACTATTCAGATGACTGTAAAGAAACCAAGACTGTGTCTTTTCTCCCTAAACACTCCTTCCCGGAGAGGAAGCCAGTTAAGTAATAGTGTGGTAAGACTTGAGTATTATGCAATGGGAACAGCTTTCAGTGGGAGTGTTGTAATGTTTCAGAATCAGCTCAGAATGATGAAACTGGAACCATGACAGCAGTAAAAAATAAAGGGGTGGGTATGGAGTGGGACAATTAGTGCGGGGAAAGGCGAGAGGGTCAAAGGTTATTTGGCTGATACACACCATGTAAAACTGCAGGCGATAATGCTTCTTCACTAAACTCAGTACAAACATGCAGAAACCTGTGAAAGAGCAGACAACATGCAATCAGATTTGTTTATTTTCTCTTAGGTCGCTGGGGAGATATTAATACAAAATACATCTCAAACAAATATCATTGACATCAGATATTATAAACTAATAGCAGCGACTAGACAGATACCAACTTTTTAGGGTAATATCTAGTAAAAAGAGATTTTTAACTGTGTAGAACAAAGGGATCATGTTGAAACACAAACAGCTGTAAAAATTCCTAAGAAAAGTTTTGATAGCTTGTTGATGTCATCTTTGACATTTCTCAACACCTCACAGGACAGTTACTCGTATGCGTCATTGGCTCTGAAATCAGACGTAGAGATTTGAAGGTTGCAGGTTCGATCCCCGGTCCTGCAGAGAAGCAGGTCGAGGTGTCCTTGAGCAAGAGACTGTTCCCCTAACTGCTCTGCCCTGTGATAGACTGGCGACCTATACAGGGTGTACCCCGCCTCTCGCCCAATGAGAACGGAGATAGGCTCCAGTTCCCCCGCGACCCGATTTCGGATAAGCGGTTGACAATGGATGGATGGATGGATGGGGGATTAAGGCCAGATGCTCTCTTTCTGATGCTTTGTGTTGGGATTGAACCCACTACACCGGACTTCGAGGCACACATTCTACTACTGAGCCACCATAGCCCCACAAGAGCTGAAATATTTACTCATAAATAGGCACCAATTATACCCTAAATTTATGCTTCATGAGTTTGGGATAAAAACAGCTCATAGCTGAGGGTTGTATACTATTTTAAGGGGAAAATTATATCTTTATACCCTAGGTAAGATTTTATCCCGCTACCCCTATACTCATCCCAATAAAGACAATGAAATCCTTTCACCTTCACGCTCAGTCTATTCTTTAAAAATGAATCTATGACCACTTTGTTCAGATTTTGAATTGTGACTATCCATCTCTTCATGTCTGTTTACAGGCTTCAAACCCATACCTTCCAACACGTGGGGGCTCGATAACATCAGGTGGTCGCTTCCGATGTCCATCATGCAGACACGAGGTGGTACTGGACAGGCATGGCGTCTACGGGCTGCAGAGGAACCTGCTGGTGGAGAACATTATTGATATGTTCAAACAGGAGTCCAGCAGGTGAGGCAGATAGGGCACAGAACTGTGTGTCCTCCAGTATCCCTTGATTGATTGGGAAGTCTAAATAGAAAAATCCATAATGGTGAAAGTTGCAAATGTTTTCAAGCTTTACTTGCATCCCTCATACTTTCCATCACTTGAGCCAGGGGAAGATAGGAAGTGTAATCTGTAATGGACTATTCTATGATGGATTTTATGATAATTATATGGCATAGACAATCTATACAACCTTTTTTCCTATTATTGATGTTGAATTTATTTAAGAATGTTATGTCAACTGGCTCCATACAACCGTGTTAAAGGTAGAATGAGTCAGGGTTTCTCAAAAATGTATGGACAATTTATGGAATCATACAAAAATAATCCCTCTTAATCATCACTTATGATGCACTAGACATGTGGCAATATGGTGTCTGTATCTGCAGAGACCCTGTTTTCTGTTTGTATTTCCTTATTTTTATGTCCACCAGGTGGTAAATAGCCAGGAGAGAGCATTGCATTTGGTCATGTGTCTTGCAAACTACTGGAACTATCAGCCTAAACCTTTCTGTGCAGTTATAACTACGTGATGATAGTTGCTGTGATTGAAAACCTTCAAAGAATATTTTCGCCGCTATTGCTGCGCTCTCTCTTCATTTACTCTCTAATTCGATCAACCAATGCTGCTTTTTTCTGTCACTGGCCAATGAGACAATCGTACGTATGTGTGACTCCCATCTATGGTTGCCTTAGCTTTGACAGCGACAGTATCAAAACTAAAACATTATGTATTCGGGATTGTGTCTTGAAAGTGAACAAGAAGTTCTTTTATTTTCACAAGCTACCAAACCATTCGTTGTAGAACTAGAAGTACACTGGATGAAGCAAAATAGATTCACCTTATTTACCTCACCACTGCGTGGAAGTGCCATAATTTCCAATGTTAGAACTCTTCTATAAAATACGGTTTCAAGGGTAGGATCAATTGCGGTCACAGCTGGAAATCCCCTCATTAGTTCCAATAAAACATTTCCCATGAATGAGCTATGTTTTATTACTGTTGTTTTATGAATGAAAGTCAATCAGCAGAGCAGTCATATGCCTTCATTCATTTTATATCGTGAAATATTAGCATCTCCAACTCTGCCACCACCCCCCCAGCTCCACCTCCTGTCTTTTCATCATCCCCTGACCATACAACTTAGCTGGTCTCACTACCATCTTTTAAACCTTCCCTTTAATTCGTCCTGGTACCTTTCTGTCACAAATCCCTCCTGACACTCTTCTAAACCCACTTCAACCTGCCTGCACTCTCCTACACCTCTCTTCTGCACTCCCTGTTATTTTGAACAGTTGACCCCAACTATTTTAAGTCATATTGTCTCCGTCACATATACCTCTTGCACCATCACCATTCTGCTCTCTTCCCGCTCATTCACGCATAGTATTCTGTCTTGCTCCTACTAAATTTCATTCCTCTTCTCTCCAGTGCATACCTCCACAGCTCAGGCTCTCCCCAACCTGCTCCCTATTCTTGCTGCAGATCACATTATCATCTGCAAAACATAGTCCATGGAGACTCCTGCCTGATCTCATCCATCAAGCACTGAAGCTCCTCTCTGCTTCAGCAGAGGCTGCAGGAACAGCCACGAGAAGTCATACAAGTGCTTCTACTTCGGTGAAAAAGCCATGTTCCTCAGGCAACTGATTTCTCAGAGTAGCTGTGGCATCTGAAGTGGTTGTGTGTGAGTATCGTAGCTTAGACACGTTCAGCTTCACCTCCAGTGACCTCTGTTTTAACTCGGGATACTGGTCCAACAGGGTAGTGTCAATCTTCCCAGTTAGGACGAGTACCTCCAGCTTCACCAACATTTTCAGGTCATCCTGATTCAGACCTCTTCTTTAGCTCCATATCCAGAGTATCCTACCTATTGAAGGACTCAGCTCTGTCGTGTTCTTCCAGGGTTATGGGTGAATGTGCAGTTGAGCCATTGCCAATGAAATGTTTGGTTGGCTGTGGGGTATGGTTATGAGCGAATATTTAGCTTCATGATCATCTCCATTACATGGCTTTACATCACCTGGAACTTCTCCTCAGTTCTCTTGGCCCCAGGGGTGGTCCTTACATAATCTGCTGCAGAGAGCATTCCAGACACGTTATCTGTTCATTTCTGCGATGTGCAATTAAGGCACTCCAACTCCTCAATTACTTCAGTAGCCAGCATGAGTCCTAGTACTGTGGTACCTCTTCTAAATCTCTCCAGGCGCCCTTCTGCTGTCACACTTTTATTTGAGGCATCTTTTTGAGCCATGTCCTTTAAGCTGAGTAGCACGGATCTGGACTGACATAGCACGGACAAGATTACTGGAGTCCTGTCTGTCCATCTTGTTTGACACGAGGGCTGCATGTTGCTAACTGACCCTGATGTTGTGGTTACAACGTTCCTAAACTTGGTTTTTTACTTGCCTGATAAATGTTACAGACAGCCAAGCTTGTGGAGCCAATCCAGGGCATCAGATGTCAGGGATGACGCTGTACAAATGGTAAATGGCCTCATTTTTATATAGTGCTTTTCTAGTCTACCAGCCTCTTGAAGTGCTTTGCAATAAATGCCCCGCATTTCCCCGAGCATGGGAGATTAAGACCGGATGCCTTTCCCTGACATCCTACAGCAGGATCAAACCCACAATGCTCAACTTGGATAGGACAAGCTATACAAGCAGCTTGAGCGACCAGATTTACACAGTGGGAGCCACGGTGTACATGCAAAGCCAATGGCTGCATCTCCCTTATCCTGGCCTGTGCTCACTTGCTGTTGCCTGACATGTTCATTGCTCCATCATATTTTTTTCTATGCAGACCAGAAAGCCTAGATTCAAAATGCTGCAACACATCTGTGTTTGCTCAATTTTCCCGAGTTGTGCTTGAGACTTCGTAAAACCCAAGAAGGGCTCGTGCGCGGGGGCACCCTGCTGGCTCACCTGGTAGAGCATATACCACATAAGGATGAGTCCTTAGTACAGCAGCCTTGGTTCGAAACCTGCCTGGGCCATTTGCTGTATGTTATACTCTCTCTCTCATGCCTTTCCTGTCTCTCGGCTGTGGCTATCAAATAAAGATGGAACATTTCCAACAAAAACACCAAAAAAGGGGCTCATGGGGGACTAGATGATTGTCTACGTACCAGACACAAATGGCTTCCTTTTCAGTGTCTTCTATGTCCTGCATTCCATCAATAACAATGGAATACTGGAGGGTAGGCAGTTTGTGACCTGAGCTAATGATTTCCCTAATAATGCTGTTTCCAAGTAGATTCCAAGTATCATTCTGGATTTTGAAAGATGGGAAATCATGTTTTCTAGTTGACAGCCATTTTTCTAGGCCAGGGTCATCTTCATTTCTTACTCTTAGTAACTGGTAGAGGTTGCCCTCTTTAGGTGCATGGCCCCAGAGAGCTGTACAAAACCCACAGTTTCCATGAGACACCGTCTTGATTCCTGGTGCTGTGCAGCTTTGGCTGAAGATAACTGGATATCTACAGGTTTTGATTTGTGGCAGTGGCTAGTGAGAGCAACTCTGTGTGCATTGCTTTGGACATGTTCTGCAATTTTTTGATTTTCCTTTTTCCACCTTTGGACACCAGTTGGGGAAAATGTTTCAATCTACATTCTTGGCCAGATTTGAGCTCTCATGTCCAAAAGCTTGAGGGCAGAAAAAAACAAAACATAGGATCCCATTGACTCCTGGACTGTAAGGGAGCCAAGGGATTTCATGGTGCCACTTTTCGTGGAATCATAACGTTGTTTCGGTGAGCTGCTGCAGTACAATGAGCTTTGGGTAAGCGTGGTTGGGTTCAGCTTTCTGCCTAGCTGCCTGCACCTCTCTGCTTGTGCCTGTCCCCTCAAGTCCCTCCTATTAGATATGATATGAAAACAGGCAGGCTGTGAGGTGGGCAGCAGAGGTGTGTTGAAAAGGGTATATAGTTATGAGGCATACATGCTGGATTCCTGTATACCTTTATACCCTTTGGCAATTGTTCAACATTTTGGGGTAAAAATTTGATAAATTAGGGTTAATTTCACAAAAAAAGAGGTGAATCAGTTCAACTGAATCAGAAGTTTATTTGGAAAGGTTTCGTCACTCACCAGGTGACTTCTTCAGCCTGAGCTGAGGGGTTAAATTCTGCTTTTTGTGGATTGAATTCCCATCTTACGCAGGTATTACTCATCTAATGCATACATTATCTAACTCTTTGTAGAGCACATATAACCTCTCTGCAACTAAGTGCTGCTTCTCCCTGCCTTGCCCTCCCTCCCTGTCTTCCATTGGTACCTCCACCTCATCTGATCTCTAATAAAGCAGTCGGGTTATCCTATCAAGCCCATGGTGTGCGAGTCTAACGTTAAAGTAAACTAGCAGCGAGGGAAACTTTGCTTTTCATACAATGTTGAAAGATACTTGCTGCAGTTTAAGGTGGACTCGTCTTCGAGTTACATAAGTTAATAGAAAATTATTAATGTTGTACAACCCCCTTCAATATTTAGTCTGTCAAATCGTGCCCCCCCCTTTGGAAATGTGCGATGGACTGGTGGCTATCTCACTCGACAGCCAGCATTATTAATGTTGCCTAGTAAGACTTTATCAATGTTGGCTCAGCCAGCGTTAGCCTAACGTAAAAAAAGGTCTGGATGGAAAATATGATTATCTATCCATCCATTTATCCATCAGCAGCCGCTTACCCGAAGTTGGCTTCAGGAGTCATGCAGAAGTCTACCCCAGGACTCATTGGGCAAAACACCCTGGACAGGTCCCCATTCCATTGCAGGGGCTGAGCAGTTGAGGGGTTCAGTGTATTACTCAAAGGCACCTCGACACACTTTCTGAATGAACTGGTTATCGAGCCTCTAATCTTCTGATTACTAGATGACCGCCCTACCTCCTGAGCTACGCTGCCCATTGAAATTGTATTAAGAGTAATATTTGACATCGCTTCATAACATCAAGTCAAAAATTCTCAATTCGTCTGGACTTAAACATGTGAAACTCCATCAGTAGAATTGTTAAATACTGTTAAATGCAATTAATGCAAAATCAATGTCAAAATGGATTCTTCCACTGAAAAAACAATATAAAAGCTGTTAGAAAACATCATCGTAGTGGCAGAACTTTGCCCTTGCATTGCTATTTGAACCTATTACAGCCAAAAAAAATCAGTTTTACCCTTTGCATAGTTACTACAGTAAGGCTTTGTCGGGCAGAATACAGTACATGGTGTGACTTGCTTGGATATAGCTATATGGTGTTCTAAGCAGACCAGCTGGCATGCAGCAGATGACAGATCACTCATTATAATCATAGGAGACCTGAGTATTGATTTGGGCCTGCCCTTCAAAGAACTGATTTTGACTTGAACTCCTAGGCTAGATTACTGAATAGCCTTCCAATCAACCAACTCGCATTTCATTTCTTCCTTTTCCTCCTCCAAAGAAAGTCATTACACTCGAATGTGGCTGTTTTTGGCTCATTATGTGAGCAATATTCAAGTGAACATGCATGAAACACGTCAGGCAACAGGCATGGACTCAAGTCCATGAATACTGGGATGGCATCCAGCGCTTTACCTGTGGCCCCATCCATAGGGCCAGGGTTGTGTCAGGACGGGCATCCGAGCTAAGACTTTGCTAGATCATCAAGCTGATGGACAAGATACAAGATCTGCTGTGTTGACCCCTGAGAAACAGGGAATAAATCAATAAAAGAAGATGCATGAAACACGTGCACATCCACAGACCTGTGTCCTCCACTACTTGTCTTTGGCAATTTTTTGCAGTATATCAGGCTTTACAATCAGCAGCTCAGTTCACAGTCTCAGCCAGAATCTGATGGGTGGCCAAACTGCCTATTAAACAGGATTTTTGCATTAATATATATATTGAAAGGTGGGGGTCATGCCTCCCCCCATCCTCAGTGGAAAATGTGCCCTACATCCACATATTTAATTTGGCAAAGGTTTTACACCGGATGCCCTTCCTGACACAGCCCCCACATTTATCCGGGCTTGGGACCAGCACTAACAATGCATTGGCTTGTGTATCCTCAGTGGCTGGGTTGGGTGATGATAAAAAACTTGCTCTGTTTCTTGAATTGTGGTGCTCTCCTTTTCCTGCTGCTTTGTTCTATAAAACGTTCAAAAAGATCCAGCTGGGCTCATCAAAGCATTCTGGGCAGCTCCTGATCCAGGCCTTTGATTCATTTATAATTTATGGAGTAGAGATGAATCAAGGTCAAGAGGTGGATGATTCTAGAGGTTAAAATGTTGCAATGCACTTTTTTACTGGTCTCCAAGCCTGTGCAATATAAACCGAGTAAAGTACGCAGAACAATGTTGCACAGCTGGTTTAAACCTGCATGCACACACATGCACCTTCCTTTGTATGCCCACACTGGCTCCCAGCTACTGCCTGCAGAAAGTTCAAAAGCTAGCTGTTGAGTTTCAGGCCGTTATAATGTAGCGTACCAACACCTGCAAACCTATAAATGCTGATTTGTAGAATTATTGAGCTGATTTAGAAACCCTTATTACTGTTATAACTGTTGTACCCTTCTTTTACATGTTGAGGGGTCCTTGAGCAAGACACTGAACCCCTAACTGCTCCCCGAGCGCCTTAATCCCTCATGCCTACCCTGAGATGGAATGGTGACCTGTCCAGGGTGTTTCCGGCCTCCCGCCCAATGAGCGCTGGGATAGGCTCTAGCAGATCCATGACCTGACTTTGGAGGCTTAGTAGTTGACCATGAATGAATGGATGGATGTGCTAAACAGGAAAATATAAATGTAGTTGGTAGATGCATCCCCCCCACAACTTAACCAAATAGTTCTCTGGAATGGACGTTATAAGATGGAAAAGTGTTGCTGTATTTATCCCTATCCTTTCTGTGTATACATCTCTGTTAGATTTTTGAGGCTGACAATTGGATCGCAGAAGGGAAGTACCCTCTGCAGTCTGAGTGATCTAAATTCCCATTTCTGTACCACTGTTAATCTCTCAGATTCAGCCTTTGTCAATGAACAGGTCAAAGTCTTGTTCCACTTTGACAGGCAGGGGATACTTCTCTCATTTTTAGTTGTGTGTGTGACAGAGTGAAGCAAGGCAGATCTCAGTGGGGTCGCGGTGCCCCCTTGAACCAGTGACTGGCGAATCAATGAGCCGGCGAAGTCTCAGGTCCTACTCATTTAAACGGATGTGCTCCCTGTTTGTGAGGGGTTGAGTGTATAGCCAGCAGGCTTGTGTTGCGTAACACACGGACATAACACAGCTTTCACTCAGACACTCGGGTCACCCAGCCTTTCTGTTAGCTTCATAGTTCATATCTGTTCAAAAGTCATACTGCCCATAAACATGTGC
Organism: Regalecus glesne; assembly: GCA_900302585.1. Classification (NCBI taxonomy): domain Eukaryota; kingdom Metazoa; phylum Chordata; class Actinopteri; order Lampriformes; family Regalecidae; genus Regalecus; species Regalecus glesne. The sequence goes on from OMLC01035829.1 coordinate 15,799, forward strand.
TCGTCTATGCTGCCGTTTCATTAAAAGCACAGCTAGAATTACCACTAGGCTGAGGCATATGCAAAATATATAATGGTATTTTCTTAAAGGTTATGTTGGGCAGCCCAACTGCGTATGTCATGTTACTTGCACATGATATTTTTAGTATACCTCATGAGCCAACTTGGTCTTGCAGCAAACGAAGCTCTCATTCCATAAATGTCTGAAGTGATATCAAACAAGCAATATCTTATATGTGCCCACGTCTTCCACGGTGGAATGTTAATATGAAATGGTGAATTGACTCATTTTTATATAGAACTCACTTTTCTTGGCTAGTGACCACTCGGAGTACTTTAGAACGTTTGCCTCAGATTTATTTACCTGGGCATTGAGGATTACGGCCGGATGCCCTTTTCCTGTCCCCGTGTGGTCAGATCCAACCCGCTATGCCCGGCTTGGAGGTGCACGTCCTACCACTGAGCCACCAAAGCCAGTGGTCAAACTCCTGATGCATGGACTCTTATTGTAAAAAATAAAACTGGTTTTGATGGTGATCGTGATGTTATTGGAGAGGTATGGCTGAAATGTACTTTTGACGCATTACATTAGTCAGACTGCATTTTCGAACATATTGTTTGAAATGCTCAGCCTGTTCCAGAACATAATGTTCTCTCCTGCCAGGAAATTAACACTAATGCTAACCGCTTTAAATCTGCCTTTTAACAGCAGCAAACCAGCTCCGGTGCAAAAGGAGGAAACACCCATGTGTGATGTCCACGAGGAGGAGAAGATCAACATTTATTGTGTGACCCACAGTGTGCCCACGTGCTCCATGTGTAAGGTATTTGGAGCTCATAAAGACTGTGAGGTGGCACCTCTCACAAGCATCTACCAGACACAGAAGGTGAGTCTTGAACTTTAATGGATGTCAGGACCAGTATCGATCATGAAATGAGAGCTAGAGAGAGAGAGAGAGAGAGGCAGGCAGTCAGATAAAACATTGCTATATATTGATCTATTTTCTTACGTGTAAAATCTACCTGGCAACTACATTCACATTTATAGTGAATTTGAACCAGCTCTTGTAGTATATTCGTTCACCCTCTGCATGTGATTTGTATAAGTGAGTTTTTATGGTTTAGTCTTCAGGTATTTACTCAGACATTTTATTGCTCTCCATGCAACCCTGCCCCAACCCCCCCAGACAGAACTGAGTGACGGGATAGCCATGATTGTCGGGAATAATGACAGGATGCAAGGCATCATCAGTCAGCTGGAGGAAGCCTGTCGGGCCATAGAGGTCAGTGTCCCAACGTCAGCGTCCCAACTGCACACACCCAGAAAAAGACCATACAACCTCCATTCTTTGTGAGTCACGTTCTCCAAGTGTTTCTGCACGAGTATATGAAACAGATACTGCATAGCTGGTATTTCTGTCGCTCACTTTCTCTTTCTCCATCTCATACACTTGCCCTCAATTTCTCTACATCCATAGCTTTATTAGAAAAATACATTTTCATTGTTGTTTTTCTCTTTTATCCGCACTTCATTTACATCTGTTCAGCCCAATCTCACTTTACACTTAAAGCACAAAATGTTCTTGCAGTACATTAACAAAGATGACCAACGATTGGGAGTGAAATCTAAAGACAAGCGATATTCCACCATCAGATCGACTTTAGTCGACAGTATATCGATGCCCAAATTTGTCGTGTACCGGGTTCCCGTCGATGACTCCGAGTCTCAATTTAAGTTAGCAACTAAACATTTATTTACAATAATCTCAGAACATACAAAACTGCAGACTTCTCGTCTGACAGCCAGATCCTTAGTGCGGAGGCGTTACCCTAGTCACCTCATAAATGGACACTTTTGTTCACTCCTAACCAATCACAAAACGGAACGCTTTCTCCCCCTAGTAACAGCATTACCCTATTCTGATGCACTACAATAGTCTTCTAAAGATGTCCAGCTGTCTTTGGGTTTCACTCCTGTCAAACTCCCCCTTGCTCACTAAATCACACCTGATGTCAAATTACATAATTTTAAGGTGGTCTCAATGTACTTTCATGGGACTTTTAATCACACACACACAAAACAGCGTCTTCATCCCTCTTTTCCTCCCTCTCTCTGTTTTTATTTTCCAACACATACCGAGCAGCATACAGTAATATTTAGTCATATTTATTTATGCTGGTGTGTACAGTGAGCGC
>OMLC01035831.1:0-19117 GCA_900302585.1 Regalecus glesne
TCATATGAAATGTGGTATATAAATAAATTTGACTGGACATGTGCAAAACAAATAACAGGAGAACCAACCTATTGTATGTCAACTTCTATTGGTAACTTTTGGTCATGGCCCAAAGTAGCTGCAACACAGGAATCTGTGGGAGGTAACACAATTCACCCTGGGTCTTTCACCACAAATATTAAAACACCAACCACGGCCTGGTAACTGCAAGGGCACTGGGGAGTGTCTTGTTTTAGGATGACAGAGTGTGTCGGCGAAAGGGAGGAAAGGAGTGAGAGAGGGAGGAGTGTGGCTGCAAGTTAGCGGAGTCTTGAGTGTGTATCTGTGTGTCTACATGTGTGTATAGAGCCCGTATGTAGGCATGGCTGGTGATTTTGTGTCCCTATTATCCTATTAGACAGTGGTCTGTAGGGGAGGATGGGGGTCCCGGGTTCCCTCAGATGTCCTTCAGATCCTTCTGGATGCCCCAAAGTGTGTCGGCACTCTTCTTCAGCTGGTCCACCTCATCGCTGTTCAGAGTCATATTGACCACACTGCCCACCCCGCCGCTGTTCAGCACACACGGCAGAGACAGGAAGACCTCCTCACCGATGCCATACATGCCCTGCCGTACACACACGTACTCATAGTTAAAAAGAAGCATCCACAAACCGCACACATATTTTGAACTAGTCGGTGATGTAAAGTACACAAAGGCTGTGAGGAATAAAGGGATTGCAACGAATACACGAGGCATTTCCCCGTTTTCTTCTTTGGTTGTGTGTATATGTATGTGTGAATGTCTGATAGTACAGTGTGTGTGTCTGCATGAACCTGCATAAGTGTCTACAGGAGTATAGGTCTGTGCTCGGTTGTGAACATATGTCTGTGTTGGAGTACGACTAATGGTCTGCGTGTGTGATCGTGTCTGTGTGAGCTCCTCTGACCTTGACCATGGTTGAGACAGGATGGATGCGGCTCATGTTTTTGACAATGCTCTCCGTCAGGTCAGCGACGCTCAGACCGATGGCCCAGTTGGTGTAACCCTTCAGCTTGATCACCTCATAGGCACTGTAACACAGCATAGCAACACACGACTCCATCAACATAGAGAATAACAGCTCGGCTCCATCACGCAGCATAATGAAATGAGAGTCGATTGTGACTTCTTGCCAATATCCTCATGAAGGCCAGTGATGAGTAACGCTAGCAAAACTCAGTTTTGTTTTGTGTTCCTAGGCTCCCGTATGACCCGACTTTGGATAAACAGTTGATGGATGGATGGAAGAGATGATTTCAATATGAAAAGATGGGAAAGTCCAAATAGTGGAGAAACTAAGTCCTGGTAGAATTCAGGACATCCCTGGGTCCGGTGCAGCCAAACCTCTTCTCCATTTTATTGTTCAATGGCTTTATTTCCGATTCAGCCTGCTGATACTTTATGACTGTCTCCTTCTTTCTGGCACATGGCTCTTTGTATTTACAGCCAAGTTCAGATTAATTTCCAGTGATGTACATGTTAATGTTTTTGGGACAAAGGGTGACATAGGCTTTGAGTTAGTCAACAAAATGAATGGGACGTTATCTTTGGGTCGACATTTGAATAGATGATGAGGAAAGGGGGAAAAATAAGTCAAGTAGAAGCTGCTATCGCTACAAGTGGGAACAGGCAGATACATCCAGATTCTATATTACCATAATATTCTCATGTTGATTTAATACGTATTGCGATGATTCAAATATATTGACGTCACAGATTTCAATCAATGCAGCATCTACTTTTGCTTGAAGAGGAAAACCACTTTATACCACTTTATTTGGTCATTGCATTCATAAAATGACATTTGTCCTCTGCATTTAACCCATCTTATTGTATAGGAGCAGTGTGTAGGGGGCCGCGGTAGCTCAGTGGACTGACAAGCAAGAGTTGGGTTTGAACCCACCACGGGGTGTCAGGAAGGGCATCTGACCTTAATCCCCCAAGCTCCATCTAAGTCTGTGTCCAAACCCACAACATGGGGACTAATGGTGACACGTAACACAGTATAGGGTGAATGGACAGCTCCAGCACCCGGGGAGCAGTTAGGGGCTTCATGTCTTGCTCAATGTCACTTCAACATGGTTTCTGAAGAAGACTGGGATTGAACCAGTGACTTTGTGAATGCTAAGACAGCCTACTCGACCTCCTGAGCCAAGCCACTCTTGTGTTGTGGCATTAAAATTATGACAGACCAGTGTCTTATGAGTGTTGGTGGATAGATCTCCACTTCATACCCTATCCATCAAATAACTGATGGCTTGGTCATTGCTGGCTGCTAATGTGCAGAGCTCAGAGCTAGCAGCACTGCTGCTTTGGGAGCTACATTCCTCCGTGGGGCCATTCCCGGGAAATCTTGCAAAATCCTCAGATAAACAAAACATGTCATGTTTAGATCTCAGGCTTTTTCTCAACCCCGCTGACTTGCCATGCAGAAGAGATGATAAGGATATTAATTCATGTCCATTCAGACACCAAGGCAAAGCAGAGACGCAAACCAGACATTTCAGAAATCTGATTTTCTGTCCGTTTCCATAGCCTAAATTAAAAAGCAGGCCTGTAGGAAGATGGGATCAGTTGGTTCAGCGTTTGTGTGGTCATTTATAATGGGAGGAGGGTTGGTGCTATCATGTGTGTACAAAGTAGAACTGCATTTATCCTTCAGCTTTTTAAAGCTCCTTCAGCCTGAAGGTGACCCGATTGGGGGGGGGCGTTCATGTGGACTGAACCGGGGAATAAAAACTAAAAAGAGAGACATCCGTGAATGGTTTAGCATGAGTATTTTCCATTTATCAACATGTTTATATGTGGCTTGAGGCTGCAGTAGCTCAGAGGAGTGTGTGCTTCAGGAACAGTCAAGCCAGAGGCCGTGGGTTTGAATCCACCACAGGATGTCAGAAAAGGTGTAATTCATCAAGATCGACAAAGATCTGCTATGCTTACATCATACAGTTCTTAGCAGAAAAATCAACACACAAATACAGAACAACAGCATACCTGTCAACCACAGCCTTATGTGTGGCCTTCCACTGTTCCTTGTCGGCGTCAGTTCCAATATCAGGGTTCAACTTCTGCAGGTTGACTCCTGCTACGTTTGCACCACTCCACACAGGTACTGGAAGACACACACATACAACTTTAATCTCATGTTCATCCTATCACCAGACAAACCAGCTGAATTTATCTCTGAATACTGTATTCAAGTTTTTAAAAAAAAAGATGACCAACAAGCTAAAAATGTATAGATGTATGAACACTGTAGATCAGTACTAAACACTGCAGGGGGCAGCAAAGTTCAGGAGGTGGGGTGGTTGCCCTCGAGCAAGACACTGAACCTCTAACTGCTTGAGACAACAGATGAAAATTAGCCTGATGGCTAAATCTAGCCAAGGATTTTAAATGTGCCAACGCCATAGCATCTTATCAGGACAGGTGGATGCATTTCATGTAAATTATGTCATATCACCATATATATTAAATATTAAACAATATTAAATATTTGATATGATCAAGAAGTGCTACAAGCATTGTTTTCTCTCTAGATCAAAAGACACTTTAAGCGTTAAAATCACCCACCCTCTTGACTTGACTCTCTCTTCCCTCCCTGTCGCTCACTCACTCCACCCATCCACCACAGACATTTCACTACTCCTAATCCCCTTCCCACATAACCAACACCTCCGACTCCCCCATACCACCATTGACCTACCACTGGTGTCCCCGTGCTCCCCAAGCACCCAGCCATTGAAGGAGGAGGCATGGATGCCCAGGCGCTCAGCCATCAGGTAGCGGAAGCGGGCTGAGTCCAGGTTGGTGCCGCTGCCGATGACGCGGTGTTTGGGCAGGCCGCTCAGCTTCCAGGTCACGTAGGTCAGCACATCCACTGCAGGGCACGGCACAAAACTGCAGGTTAATGCGGAGCATGCCGTACACCACAACTATATAACCACAGGGTGAAAAACCACATTGTGATATTTTTGCGACGTGCACTGTAATGTTAAAAATAAAAAGCTTGATCTTTTCAGTAAATGTATGCAACTTTTAACTTACACTGATGCTTCAGGATTACTCATGAGGAATACGAGATGACTGATGGGCCCAATTTGCTTTGCATTGCATGCTTTACAGTAATTATTCCTCATGCAGCCATAACAATTTCAAAGCTCAAATGATACATCATTCATCACTACAGCGGAGGTGTTCCTATATAACATTCAAATGATTGAAACGGGCTTTCGTACATGTGTTGAGTTGGGTACAGGTTAGGTCTGCAGATGGATAAAACTACAGGAGTGTGTTTTTGTGTGTGTGTACCAGGGTTGGAGACGACAATCAGGGTGCAGTTGGGGCTGTATTTCACGATCTGGGGAATGATCATCTTAAAGACATTGACGTTCCTCTGCACCAGGTTGAGGCGGCTCTCGCCCTCCTGCTGTCGCACGCCAGCCGTCACCACCACCAGACGAGAGTTGGCCGTCACTGCGTAGTCTGAAGGGAGCAGAAGAGTGAGATCGAAGCAAGGGGGGGTAGAAGAGAAAGAAATATGGATTAAAGCAGAATGAGAGAATGGAGTCGAAGCAGGGTAGGGATTACAAATAAAGTCAAAATGACTCCATGTGTGCACATTTTAATTCATCCCTCTGCTCAATGTTCACTGGTCACATGACCCATGTGGGTCACTTGTGGATTTTATAGCACCAAAGTTGTAAAACTTATCTAAAATTAGCTGATATATCTTATCTTCATCTCAATTATGAATAATATTTACAGTACTTATGGTCTGCATTGGGCATCACCCAACTGTATGGGGTTTGGTCAGCTTATTGCCATTGGCTAACAATTACATTAAATACGTGTCGGTGGAACCAGGACACATATCAAACTTATGTGTGCCAATGGGAAAGGCAATTACAATTCAGAGGTCGTCTCCAAAGGCTACAAGTAAATGAAGATGCTTCCCGTTTTGAACACTTTACAGGGAGTTAATTAACCTCATCTTCTCCATCAGACCACTTGCATCACCCTTTTGTTCACATATGTGCTGCTGTGGGACTCTCGCGCTAATGTTAAGAGAGCTTGATGTGTTGAAATGCTGTCGTTACACCCAAACCTGTGACCTATCAAATTATGTGACCCTGCCCTTGCTTTGCCCACCCACCCAGATGTTATTCCTTATCTGAACCACAAAACCCCTACATCAAACATCATTTGTCTCCAACCCAAATCCTCAACATAACCATCTTGAACTTTATGCCGAGAGTTAACCTAATCTAAACTGCCACTTCCTGGCTTAAAGAGTGTATTACAGTGGAAAGGTCAAATAATCTCATGGCACATGTGTTAGTTTAACTGCTTTACAGGCTTGTTGGTACCAGCCCCATGTTCACGCGTTTTCACTTGATAGCAAAATGACGTTAAATCAACAATACCGGCAGCATATGTGAATGCTCTGCAGGAAACGATGTGAAAAGTAGTGTTCTATACTTTACTACTTGTAAAAAATGTAATAAACACATTGTGTTATTTAATATATCTGCATCTGTGCCAAGCATCACAATTACAGCATGATAACAATAGGTAAACTCCTCTAGGACAAATGGTGGCAATGCAAAGGGTGGCCTTGCAATGACCTGGGGCTGGACACAAGGGTTCAAAGACATAATTATAACATCCTCAGCCAAAGTCATTTTTGAGGGACTGTGTCAGACCGGTTTCACATCCATTGAAGTAAGTAAAAGAATGAATTAGCACCGCTTTAAACAGTATAATCATCTGTGATACATTCACCGAACTGCTAAACACAAACCGGTCTGTGTTGGCTGCAGTGTGTTAGTCCAAACCTTTGTCGGCGACGATCTTGGAGGTCTTGAGGAAAAGGCTGCCGTGCTGCAGGTCCATCATCTCTCCTTTCAGACGGTCCTCCATCACATCCACCAGAGCCAGCTCATCAGCCAGATCCTACAGTGAATGGAGGATGAGGAGGAGGAGGAAGGGGAGGTGTAAAGAAGGGGGAGATGAAGATGAAAAAGGGGAAGGAAGTGAGCATTAACAAAAGGAGGATGAGGACGATGAACAGAGTAAGAATCTACGAGGCGATATTTATTTATAGAGAGACTGATATATTTTCACTACTAATATTTATCAACATCACATGGGTATCCTGTTCTCAAGCCCTCTTCCTGTTTTATTCAGCTTTTCTTCCTCTTCTCATGTTGTTCCTCCAGTCAAAAATTATGGCATAATTCAAGTTAAAATAAAGTTTTAATAGTAACAAAAATACAAAATAAAAACATTTTGTTACTCTTACCCTCAGTAGTATGCTGACAGCACAGGCCATGCCCACCTGGCCCACCCCAACCACTGTCACCTTGTTCCTGGGGGGCTCAGCAGGTCCGCTGGCCAGGGGGGTGATGAGCTTCTGTTGTACTGACATGATCAGAGCTGGAGAGAGAGAGAGAGAGAGAGATCAGAGCTGAGCAAGCTACACCAAATGTTATATTTTAATATAATTGACTTCTATGGTACTGTGATGATTTCAACTACATTTTGTTAACGGAAGTAGAAACGCCACATGACAATATTATCACATATTCTACCATGATGGGGAATTTCTTTACAGCTTTTGCGTCACTGAGTATCATAGAACTCAGAGGAAGTACTGCTCATGCTAAACTAACAAATGCTGAGGAGTTCCTCTTGCACTTTCCAAACTGATCAAAATCCAGCTCAGCCAATGCGGGAATGGATTAAAAAGAAACGATCCGAAGTGGTAAAAACAGCATTTGACACAAAGGCAAGTGTCTTACACCCCTGTACATTTGTGACCCATAACAGGGCTGGATTGAGGGATTTGCTCGTGAAGGTTACGTCACACATTAAACATCCACGTTAATATCTAGCCTCACTCCACAGAGGCACGTAAGGACACACACGTGTCAAAAACCAAAACCAAAGGGTTGTTTCACCAGTACGTGGTGTACCAGAGGGGTTGTGTCTAAATGACTGTCTCCAACACACGGGCTGAGTCATCAAGTTATAGTCAGTAAAATAGTAGACGGTAAGGAAGCCATCTGTTTGGACAATGCAGTCAAAACACATGCTTTATCAAAAGCAAACACCCACAGGCTTGTTACATGAGCAGCTTGTAACACAATCATCCCATTGAATGGCTCTGGAAGTACACAATTATACTACAAAAATGATTAATGAATACTTAAACCAACACAGACTCCATATCATTTAAACATGGTTGGGAAGGACAAGGTTGTGTCTGTGTAGAATTGACTTACAAAAGGTGTGGCGATCTTGATATTGTGCCATTTCCTCTGAGCTATGGCCTTGAAATGAACATACCCTGAAGAGGATCAGTATGAGGATTTCTACATCTCTGCTTGTTGGTGAATGTTTTACTCGATAAGTATGCTCATGTTGTAGAGTTTTGTAAGGCATGGAGCTAAAAACAAATGGATTTTGTTGTAATTTTCCTTTGGATTATTGCACTTTTCACATTTAACCATGGATCAGAAGGGATGGAGGCTTAACCAAAAGAGGTCCATTTAACATGTCGTGATCAGTCCCCATGTTGTGGAGGTGGAGCTTAGGGGGATTAAGGATGGATGACCTTCTTGATGCCCCACGGTGGGTTTGAACCCACAACATCTGGCTCGTCAGTACCACTGAGCTACCGCGGCCTACTAGAAATAAATAATAATAATAATTTTAAAAATATCATCACTATGATATTTAGGATGTCATCCATAGGTTTTGTCAGGAAGGGGATCTGATGTAAAATTTTGCCAAATCATCTTCAGGATTGACAAGACCATATCGGATTGGTCAACTCTCCATACAGGAGTGGTCAATGGAAGCAGTGAAATCCGCTGTGGCAATGTGGTGGGTTTGTATCTATTAATTTAAAAGTGGATCAAGGAGTAAAATAATATAATCCGAATACAATTTTTAGTTCCTACAAACTTAGCATAAATCTTATCCATAAAATACACTTGAAAGAGCCTAAATTTACACACACAATAAACCTGCACGTCACAGATAAGGGCAAGATGAAACCTACCGACACACAACCTAGTCTATAGGCAGATCAATCTATTCACATCCAAACAAATCCCGTCACACAAGTCCAGATGCAAAGGCACGATGATGGAGCCCAATACAAAGGGTCCCCCTACAAAGTAAACACTTACAGGAACAGGAGCGAATTGGAAGCAGAAACCTGGACATCCTGCAGGTCTTCAAACACAGGGATGAAAGACCCAGAAATAACACCAGAGCCAACTAACTACGAGACCTCATTGTGCTTTTTTAAATATTTAGTCTTATCAGGACTCTCTTTTGTTTTGCTTCAACCAAATTATCATTCATGCCCCCAAATCGTCACCACTGTCTATGTGTGAACATGATGACGGCCCGGCAAACCTCAGTGATGTGCGTCCTGCTAATCTGTCATGTTCTGGTACAAACATGATGTGTCCACATGGAGTATCGTCACACATATCACTGTCATATCAATGACAGTTTGTATTGACAGCAGTGACGAATGGCCCATGGAGATATCACTGCACAATCAGACAGGAGCCACGGGACCAGGGCCGATAACTTGGTAGGGAAATGACAACATCGTACGTAGGGAGAGATGTGATGCTACGGGTGGCAATCAACCGTACCACCTACATGTCCTTCATCATTTCCTTTCCCTCAGAGCCATCAAAAATAAAATAAATGAACAGGCATACAGTTGTAAATGTAAGACCAAAAATTGAATTAGACAATGCTGAGGGACAGTAATAGGTGCTGTATGTCATAAATCTAACTCCTTGTCACACTGCCATGGGAATATTTTTCATTCAAATCCTTTCTGTAAACTTTTAGATCAAACGTCAGGCCAATCATTAAAAGTTGGATGCAGCACATGTGGGTCCTGCCCAGGCTTTTCATCTGTTGTCGAATATTTTGCCTTTCGTTTCAGAAGGGGCCTTCTCAATATTATGTTCATGCGAGAGTTATTTAATGCGTCAGTACTAGTGTACATGTTTCCATTATTGAGTATGAGCAGGATTTGTTTATATAACCAGGACAGTGGATATTAATGGTCTTCTACAGTTTAATGTAAATATGTCAGATTTAGTCTCCAGGCTAACTTTCATCTGTTTAAAAGAGCTGCATAGCTCAGGAGGTAGGGCGGTTGTCTAGTAATTGGAAAATTGATGGTTCAATCCCACCCCGTTTCCTTCAGAACCCATATTGAAGTGTCCTTGAGCAAGACACTGTTCCCCTAACTGTAAATGGAATTATGACCTGTCTGGGGTGTGTCCCTGCCTTTCGGCCAATGAGCACTGGGATAGATTCCAGCATGACTCAGCGACCCCATTTCAGATAAGTGGTTGGTGATGGATGGATGTAAAATCTGACTGTGGTCTAAATTGTATGCATTGTGTTGCATCATTGGTAGGGTTGTGTTTAAAGATCAGAATAGAACTGATTGTAGTGGACGTGATGATTTACCTTATCATTAAGGTTGAATGAATCACGGCAAACTCAAGCCATGTCTTCACTCTGATGCCTGAGGCAAATTGTTAATTTGTGATAATGGGCTATAAAAATAAAATTGACTTGACTCTACTGCCATGTGTTTGACGACACCAGAGTATCCCGTTGAAGGGTGAACAAAGTGAGCGAACCACTCAAAAATTTCACTCGAGTGTTAAAAGTTGAGGGTCATTTTCTTCGGTTTCAGTGGATTTGGTGACACGCGGTGGGCACGTCAGTTTGTTGTCATACTGCAAATCCCAGAGATCCATATGCGATCTTGTGCATCTTGACAGTAGGAGAGTACTGAGAAGATTACACAGTGGCAGTGTGCAAATTTGTAAAAAGACTGAAGTTCCCTCATCTTATTTTCCTCTCCATTTTACAGTAAATGTGACTCATTTCTTGCATACATGTCACTCCATTTGAACTATTGGTGAGAAGTTTCAGCCCCCGCCAGCACCAATGAGAGATAGCCTTTAGATGAGCAATAACAGAATACTAGTATATTGAATGGCTGTTGCAATGAAAAACACCAGTAGGACACGGTATCAAACTTAAGAGTTAACATTTACGTGAAAATAGTGGATTGGATCTTTAAATGCCCTGCTCTCTCACGCAGTGGAGGAATGATGTTTCTCTACGGTGATTCGGTGTCTAAAACTTAACCAGGCAAGTGCAAGTAAATTTTCTGATGAGGAAAATGGTGAAAGACAAAATAAGTCAAAAATCCAACAAAGACAAATAACTAGCCAGGTGATTTTAACATAGGGAAGAACGGTGAGTTTAAATGAGGGCTTGAAAATACAGAAAGGAAAAGACTGCCAGAAAGAAAGCCACTTTATCTGGTCATTGTATTCCTATAATGAAATATGTCATCTAACCCATCCTACTTCACAGTAGCAGTGGGAAGCTGCAGCACCCAGGGAGCAGTGGGGAGGGTTCAGTGTCTGCTTAGACACTCCAACACACTTTCTGCAGGAGCTGGGGATCGATCTAGCAACCTTCTGATGACTACATGATCCCCCATCTCCTGAGCCATGCTGTCCCTCCAAGACTAGAGCAGCTCTTGTCTCTACTCTGTCGAGCTGAAATGATTGAGTTTTGCAATCGTCTGTACTGGCACCGAAATATGGCCTCATAAAATGTAAGAACTAGCATTGTTTGACAGCCGTATTTTACATAGTAATAGCAGAAGCAGTACCGCATTCAAAAACTTCTCAACCATGGGGATTGTTGCCGCTCTCATCATTTCCAGATGTGAAGCAGGTGCAAGGGAGTAATGCCATTATTGTCCTGCCCACCAACAAACACATATCTAATCTAAACTACTATACCCTGAGGAAACTGTACTCTCTCTCTCACAGGGTTATTTATTACAAGTTGGCAGTGAGGCACTGTCAGTTTAAGTAGGACGTGGGCCCCCTACTTAAGTAGCATAGGCCAGTTACTATGGAATTTTTTTTTTACAACTTTTTCTTCTTCCTGGGCAAAAAAAACATTATTCCCCAATTGCTTATGCCTAAAATAAATGGAAAAGGTTTACTTTTGTCTTCAAATCTTTTTTTATGACATGGGCTATAAAATTTTCCAATTCACTTATTTTACAGAACATTTCAGGCAGATTCAGTGCTGAGTAGCTGATAGAGGATTTTCTAGAACCTTTCAGAATTCTCTAGAATTTTCCATAGATAGTAATATAGATAGATACAAGGGCTCACCAGTCAGCACTTCCATTTAGTTCTACCTGTCCAAGTGACCGCATAGACCTATCTGAATTGATCAGAAAGGCCATCAAGAAGCCTCAAGCATTCTCCAGGTGCACGCAAATAAAAATGTACAAATTTGTCCATTTTTACATAGAAAATAGGTCAATTTCTAAATGTCATTATCCAGGTCATAAAATGAAAGTTTGAAGAGAATGATGGCCACTTTCTAAACTTTTATAAACAATTAAGAAACCACACATAACTAGTAGGAACAAGATGTGAGTTACATAAGGACTCAGCCTGGTCACAATAAGCCCTGTGAGAGCAAAAGCTCACACGCCACCTCCAGTCTATAAAACATTCTCACATCACCACATCTGAATAATCCCTGATCTAGGGGAATCGCCCCAAAAAACCAGAAAATCACACCTATAGATACCATGGATGAGTAGTATAAGGCCGGAATGCCTTTTGCATCGCAATGTTACACATCCAAGACATGGCTGCTGTTTCCAGCCCACAAGTTACAGTCTTCCTAATGTGCTGATAACACCTCTCGGTCAAGGACAACTGGAGGCAAGCTAGAGGATAAGGGTAGGGGTGGCCATGTAAAATGGGACAGGCTGGATAGCATATAACCCAGCAGCTGTAGTAGCCATCCAGAGAAAGTCAGGGTTGAACGGTAGAGTTCCACTCCTTCATTTGACACTGCTCATCTCACCAGTGGCTGGCAATGGTGCTTATATAACAGGCTGTTCTCTCACAGATCCAACAGAGACCTATAAGCTCCAACAGATCCACTGCATCACGTCATCAGAAGAAGATGACATTAGCATGACAGGAGGGGGGGGTACAGCAGGTCGTCAAGGGGCTTCATTCATCGATAGGGTCAATGATTTAGCACAACAACCCCCACCCCGACCCTCTGTCTGATGGCTACATAACTGCTCAATGCAGACCTTCCATCGTCCTTCACCACGGTGATGTCCTGGGGAGATTTGGTTTTTACGATGTGATACAGGAACGAAACCACATACGAGGGGAAGGAGACAAGACATCGTAAATTAAAACAGCCCATAATGTCGTAAACCCGCCACCCCTGAACAATTACATGCGGTTTTACAGGAAACAAGTTCAACTTCAGGCCAAGTCAGTTCACCACGCAGGGTGGAATTTCCTCCACTTAGCAAGACGTCAGACGCCGAAATATCAGACGACACACAACGAAGGAAAGACCCCTAAAATTCGACCAAACTGTTGAGACGAAGGGGAAAATACCTTCAACGGGTCTCATACGCGACCCTGACCCAAAATGGACAGAATAGGAGAGCTGTAGCTATAAAGGGGCTAATGGCGCGTCGATTGAAGCCAACACTGACCCCCCACCCCCCTTTGTCTTTTTATTAGACTCTCAGCACCGCTAAAGAAGTCGACAAACGTTGTACCACTGGAACCAAATTCCCACACACACACACAGACACACACCTCAACATCTTACACTGAGAGAAGGACACTGGTCGTGATTATAATTTGAAGGTGTTTATTTCCATCCGTGCGCATCCATTACTGCTGCAGCGTCAGGCACGCATGACATTTACAGAACCCAAAGGGGAAGAAAAACAAGCCCTGAGCAGGGAGAATGGGTTCAGCACAGTAGGATAAAACATATATACATACATTTCTGCAGATATATCTGGAATGAGGGTCTCCGTTGGGTTCCGATGAGGAGGGGAGGAGGGAGGCTGCAGTCGATGGCGTCGTCGAAAGAGAGAGATGCAGAGCGGCGGGGCGCAGAGCTCAGGGGTGCCTTCCGAATAGGAGGGGGAAGGAGGCGAAGTGTCGCCTATGTATGTGTCCACGCCGTGCTCACATGTGAGGAGGAGGAGGAGTATGCCGAACACACGTTGCCACATACCCTTATCTGTCTCAAGAAATGTGGAAAGACGAACCGAAAAGGTTGTTAACGATTCAACAGGTAATGTCTGCTTCTGCGTTTTTGACTCACCTTTGGCCAAATGATTCTTTTATGGTTGAATCATTCACAAGGCTACATTATGCAACGTGAAAAACTAATCAGCACTCTTGTTAAGTCTGCGCCAAACTAGGTCCATGAAGCTGTCAGGTGTTACACTTCCTAATTGTCCGGGTGTAGCCGGATATGGCTGGACTTTGACCTGTTGGTCAATTATTCCTTGTGTTTCGGGGTGGGCATGACCGCTCTTAAATAAAGCACTAGGAATAACACAAGCTTCACTTCAACAGTGCACCTTCAGGAATCGGCTCCAAAAACATGACCTGGCTGACAATACATGATGTGTTCTGATGGTCTTAGATGACCAGTGCTGTAGTTGTTTTAGGCCATAAGTATGTATGGGCAGGCAAGCGTTCAACCAACAGGTCAGGTCAATGCAGTTCTACTGCATGTGTGCCTGCTCACATTGTTGTCCCAAAAGATGCACACACACACCAAACATGTCCTCAGAAATCCAGTTGTAGTGGAAACAAATACTAGAATAGATCAGCATTGTTTTCACGTTATAGTGAAAACATGTATGTGTAGTGGCCAGTCGCCTGCGGGACAAATAGCAAGTTTATAAAGTTATATAATTCACAGCTGCTCACCACATCTGTTGTGTTGTCTATCATTGTTACGACCTTAATGTTCTGCGACACAGCGTGTGGTGTGGTTTTCCTAGCTCATCAACACAAGTAAATCTCCATCTCTTTTTTGAAGCTGTTACTGGTATTAGTGGCATGCTGCTGTGGTCATGTGTGTGAATGATTTTCAGATTCTCTGGCATAGGTGGGTCAGTTGCTGCATGACAAATGCTGTATTCCATTTACTGCAGACCTACTGAACCCATGAGGTCAGCTGAGAGAGAGGTCCCTGAAGAGGGCTCATCAAGCCCATTCATTCGGTTCAATGGTCACTGGGTTAGTAAGACAAACCATAAGAGAGACAAAAGAGACCATGAAGAATCTCCCAGGGCGCTGGAGCGCCCCACTCTACCTATACAGACATGGGTTAGATGCACATTTCATTGTAAGAATACAAGGAATCAATAAAGTCTTTCCTTCCTCTCAGCCTCTGTCTGACTACAACATGCAGTGACAAGCCATGGTTAAAGATGGACCAGACTGAATGACTATATATATATATATATATACACACACACACACACACACACACATGT
This sequence comes from Regalecus glesne, assembly GCA_900302585.1. Lineage (NCBI taxonomy): Eukaryota > Metazoa > Chordata > Actinopteri > Lampriformes > Regalecidae > Regalecus > Regalecus glesne. The sequence continues at coordinate 14,463 of OMLC01035831.1, forward strand.
TCTCAAAGCTATGATGCCACTTTGGTTTCATTTACCTCCAAACCATGTGTGCACCACTGCAGATATTTGTGAGAGAATACAACATAAACACTAGGATTGAATTCCCATGAGCAATCCTTTCCAACCCTATTGATGAATTGGTTCTCCAGGTTTTTACATAACTTAGACGGCAGGGCAGACACACACCCAATGGCGGCCTGTGATGTATGTGCACATCCCTCTGCTGATGCTGCGTGCACATGTCACACAAGGTGATGATGCAAGCTGGTACCCAATAGAAAATGTCACGCCTCTTCCTTCATCCAATCAGATTGGAGGATGCGGATCCCTGCAAGTTGCCTGGTCAGCTGTGAGCAAGGGCATTGTGTGTGGGGAGTGTGGTGGGGTGGCTAGAGTGAGCTTTTGAGACCATTATGAGAACTATGGACAAGTAGCTGATGAAGTGATTGGATGAGGCTGTGTTGGAAGGTGGGGCTCTTGAGTGGTTACATAAAACAAATCACCCCACAGGGCTTGAACAGACTGCTCCATATCATTCTGTCCAGACCTGATTCTGTCTGACCCCCCTCCCCTCCCCCCTCTCTGTCTCACTCTGTGCACAGGCATTCGTCGTGTGTGGTATCAGAAGAGTTAATAATCCCTCAGGAAATCTCCCAGCATACACGGCTGATGGTGTTTTTGTTCATCCAGCGCAACCCCCCCTCCCACTGCTTGTCCTTGAGTTTGTCCATTTGACATCTATTTGGAGCAAGCCTAAAATAAAATGGCATCAGGCGTCTGCTTCACATGCCACATATTATGGGGGGGGTTGCAATAAGAGTCCTGATGTTGAGGTGACTTGGTCATTTCATCCTCCATTATTATTTCATTATTGGATTACATGAGCACTCTGTTGGTGCTATAGCAATTCCAGGGTAATCTCCCAAAAATGGGAGATGACAAAAGCAAATTCTATTTCGTCTCCACAGAAAAACATGTACTTGTAATTGAATATCCTGGATTGGGTTAGGACTTGGTAGCACAGGAGGTAGGGTACTTCTCTAGTAATCAGCAGACTGGTGGTTTGATTCCCAGCCCCAGCAGAAAGCCTGTCAAAGTGTCCTTGAGCAAGATGGTGAACCCCTAACTGCTCATGTTTAACTTGAACATCATGAACATAAACCTCTGCTCTAGGTTGTCCTGCTGCATTTGTCCTGTCTTCACGGTACATGTGAGAGCAAGGCTAGCTGCACACAGAGCCAAGGCCCTGGTCATATGGGGGTACCTTGATTTACTCAGCTTCTTGTTGGGCGGTGCAGAGGGAACACCTCGCGACTGTGTACACTAGTGTTTACATACCAACACAATCTGACAGTGACCTTGAGTGTGCCGCGGCTCAGGGAGGCACTCGGACAAACTTCCCTCACTCTTGGAAAGAGCCAAATCCAAATAACAATAGCCATATGCTATTAGTATACTGCCCCACTGCAGAGGGTAAAATCAGAAGCATAGGGTTTGTTTTCAGATGTGATCTGCTTTTACACAAGGTTTTTAATCTATACAAACATTATCCTGAACCTGGCCTTATTCTGCTTGCGTACAGTCGACGCAATAGTCAAATCAAAACGTTCAACTTCTGAGTCAGGTTACCACAACGTGTCTGGTTGGGAATATCCTGTTAGTTTCACTGATCTGAGCAACTACAGCATCTTTTCACTGAATGGGTGAAAAGGGATCCCTCCATATCCTTTATGATGGCATCACGGAGCGTGATCCCAAATGACTCATGGATCTCACTTTCTTAAAAGATGGGCTGCTTGAAACAGTCCAAAGATTCTGCAAATCTTATGCATTAGGGAGAATATTCCAGAGATTTGGATCTAAAACTACAATGGCGTGGTCACCCTTTGTTTTACTGTTAGAGTGTTGGATGGATAAAAGACCGAGGTTTGAGGATCGGCGTGGTCACGAAGTCAAATGAGGAGATCAGAAATATAACCGCGGGGGGGAGAGAGATCCTGCAGTGATTTAAATGTAATAAACAGGATCTTATAGGCTATTATGAATTGTACTGGTAGCCAATGGAGAGATGAGAGAACCGACGTAATGTGGGTGATGTGGGTAATGCGGGACCAACCTAACTGTCTATTGGATATGCACCAGCATATCCAATAGACAGTTAGCTTGGAAATATCAAAAACATCCACTTTTACTGATCACAAGTCTCCAATTCCTATTTATCAAAGAAAATAGCTTGCTGCTGAACGTAGCGCCGTTAACCTCTCGGAGTTATAGGAAAGGGAAGCCACTTTATTTGGTCATCGTTTCCTTATTTTGAAATTAAAATGTGTCTTCTGCATTTAACCCATCCTATTGTAGAGGTGCAGTGAAGGCTTCAATGTCTTGCTCAAGGACACATCGACATGCTTTCTGCCGGAGGTGGGCATGAAACCAGTGACCTTCTGATGACTGGACAACCGGCTCTGCCTCCCAGGCCAGGCTGCCCTTTGCTCTCCTTTTAGATGGTGATGACTTTTGACTCTGCCTTACATTCACTGCTGCTTGATGATTACTTTAATAGTCCGAGATTGTCCATTTTTCACGCGATGTCTCGTGTGAGCACTAAACTTCAACTTTGACCTTTCATTGGCCTCACCGGCAGACTTCTAGCAGTGAAGTTGTGGAAGGGATACCGGCACTTGTATTTACAGTCAAATATATTAACAACAAAACACAACCAAAACACTTTACAGACGAGGTGAGATTACATAACCACCACTATTGAGCATTTAAACCACATGGTGCTCGGCTGCAGAGTGAGACAGCAGCTCGTAGTTCAGTTATTATTATAAACAAGGAAGTAGAATGTCCTCTGTGTGAACTGCTAAGGTTTATACATCTCTGACCTTCTGCAAGGCCACCCTGGTGACCTCCCAGGACAACGCTGGGCTGAGTGGCCCACAGGAAGTAGCAGGAGAGAGGGAACCCTCGGCATCGCCATGACATTTTATCAGAGGTTCAGTGTCTTGCTCAAGGACACTTCATCACATTTTCTGAGAGAGAGAGAGAGACAGAGAGAGAGAGACAGACAGAGACATGTTGGTTGAGCGAGCCAGAGTCTGAATGAGGAGAGCCAGAGACTGAATGAGGAGAGAGAGAGAGACAGAGGTGTTGGTTGAGGGAGCCAGAGTCTGAAAGAAAGAAAGAATTCCCTTATCAGTCCCACAAGGGGAAATTTGGATTTCTCTGCATTTTTGACCCAACCTATTATATAGGAGCAGTGAGCTGCCAACATATGGCGCTCGGGGAGCAGTTAGGGGTTAAGTGTCTTGCTCAAGGACACCTCGACATGCTGTATGCAGGACCGGGGATCGAACCTGCAACCTTCTGATTGCCAGACGACCGCTCTACCCCCTGAGCTATGCCGCCCCGCTAAATGAGGAGAGAGAGAGGTGATAGTGAGAACAAATGCTTTTCGATGTCTTTGACTCACCACAAACACAAGAGGTTTTCATAATACCATCACAGCTGTGCACATAACTTAATAAGCTGATAGCTCCAGCTTTCTGCGAGATTAACCACGGACAGACACGCTCGCATACAACCTAGCCTACCGCCTGGCAGAGACACACAACCTGGACAGCAAACAGTCTTCGAGGTACACATGTCCACTTTCCTATGACTAAGATCTGCACTTTGAATGTAAGTAAAGTGCCAGAGTGCACAGACATGCATTAAAACAGCTTGATCATTGAAAACACATTTCCACAGCAGGATTCCCCAGACCCCTTACAGAGGGCTAAGCTGTGGAGGTCCTCTCATCCTACGAATCCCACTGATGGGAGCAACCAAATCTTAAAATCTCATGTACAAGAGAGTATGAGGGCAAAGATGTCTGCTGTCCTCTCTTTCTCTTGTCAACGTAACACGACAGACCGTATATCCACCTGCCACGCAGCCAAATGCCCACGGAGATAACCAAGTTGGCTTTGCACAGCTCCAGCTGGGGCTATAAAGCCGGTCATATAGACCCTGGCCCTCGTGAGGTAAGACGTGGTGGAGGTGGTCCTGATCAAAGAGGAAAGGTTTGGTTCATTTCCACATCTAAGAGTTGAGAAAATCTAACTGGAGAGCAGCTTTGCCTTACACACCCCATCGAAAGACTTGTCTCCTAAGTGTTCTTGACATGCTTACGCTAGATTTCCCTCAGCTCACAATACCCTGCTGTACCACCACCAGAGGGGCTTATCAGATAAATAAATCACTGAATAAACCAATGAATCAATACATACAATAAATCTGTATTCACATGATTCAGGACACACTTGCACACATCAATAGGTATTTCTACTTCTATTGATATGGTCTGTTTATAATTGCATGTCTCTCGAGCCATATTTACATTCGTATCATCACCCTTATCCGATGGGGAAGGGTCCTAGGTCAGGATGCTATGTTAGTGGGAAGTCACCAATTCTGAGGAGAACTGGTAACTTGGGATAATGGGCTGTACGTGTGTGCAACAGGCTAACCCTCCTCCAGGCTAACTCTCCTTGGCCCAACCCGAGCCGACTCCCCAACAGCTAAGTTCAGACATTGGAGGGAGCATAAGGCCCTTTTGTCGAGAGGTCCCCCTCCAACTGCAAATTCCACACCGGAGGCCCAGCCGAGCCTGC
>OMLC01035832.1:0-16272 GCA_900302585.1 Regalecus glesne
TAAGACATAAACACACATGCACACATTTAGATTCACGAAACATTCTAAAGCTAAGCACTGTGACAATCTAGGGGACCAAAAAAACCACTAAAACTGCCATAAGGGGGCTATGGTAGCTCAGCCATACAGTGTGCGCTTTTAAGTCGGGTGTTGCGGGTTCGATGCTGTTGCAGGGCGTCAGAAAAAGGGCATCCAGCCTTAATACCCCCATGCTCAGTAAATGTGAGACCTACATTGTAAAGAGCTTTGAGTGGTCGCTAGACTAGGAAAGTACTTTATAAAAATGAGTCCTTTTTTTGCCATTTTACCATATTTACATAAGTCAGCCATAACATGGAGTCATATCATCAGGTTTAATTGTGAAATTTGAAAATCGATACACAAAAACTGTTGTTTATCTTTCATGCATCGAAGCAGTCAAACTGTTCTTTGTTGGAGTGCACTTTTCTAGATGAATGTTCTTCAAATCTAAGATTTTAATCAAGTTTTTGCTCACATTACACTTGAATGCAACACTTTTCCAGCATGTTCTCATTGGGATTATTTTAATTAAACGAGGATATCTTCTCTTCTTGCATATCATAGTCGGACTATCGGAGTTGTTTTTTTTCCAATATAATCTTTGTTTGCTGTTATTCATACCATTGTGAACATTCAACTCTTTTGCATCACAGCCGGCATCCTGCAACAAAGGCACTACACTGTAAACCTGAACACAGAATTGTTTTAAACTGATCGTTTTACATAACAGAACTCCTAAAACGAACAGGTAACATGTAAAATGTAGTTCAACAGTATTTATCCCATGATTCACTTACTGAGCAGGGAAACAATAATGTCCTGGACAAATAGTTGACTCGAACATTTCTCTGCAGGGGTCAATCCCACAGCATTGTTACCAGAACATTCTTTGGTTTTGACATTTTGAAAAGCAGAGGTACAAAAAAACCCACCAAAATAATTATTACAAATACATCCAACATTCTGCAGTCTAGATTGCCATTGCACTTTCATATATACATGGGTGATTACTTTCAGGTGAATATTTTACAATAAAACAGTTCATTGGTAGGGTAATACTGATTTGAGGGCAATAGTGGCAACACAAAAACTTCACATCAGCCTTCTTCCTGAGATCATTGGACAGTTTTGTTGTATTTTCAGCCACCTGTGGGGCTCATATCAATGGATGTAGGTGCTCCAGGTTGGATGTCAGAGCATGGAGAGGCTGTGCTGGGCCCCTGGCTCCTGGAGATAGCTCATCTGCCAGGGTAAGCCCAAAGCTGGAGAAGGTTCAATGAAAGTGTCCATGTAGCCTTGTGAACAGGGGGCCCATTGGTATCCCAACCCCTCTCCAATCTGAGGGTACCTGAGAGGGCTTGGTGGATGGTCAGGGGGGCTGCTGCCTCCACTGCAATGTCCATGTGAGTTATAGAGCTGCCCATCAGCGGGGTAACAAGGGTAGTGTGGCGATGGTGGGCAAGAGGAACCGATGCTATCCATATAGACCAGTGGCTCTGTGGACAGCCTGTGGATGTGCGAGCCCTGTTGGGGTATTTGATGAGAAAATGGCGTGTGCCAGGGGACATAGCTTTGGGGCTCCAGACGAGGAACTGCCATCCTGCTTTGCTCCAACCTCGATGTTGCCATTCCAGTGGGGCCCATGGTGGACCTGTTGCACTCTCGATGGGCGCAGGGCTTACTGGGTGGGTTGGAGCTTAGGAATACTGAGAGAGCAGAGATGCGGTTGATGGCCCTTTGCAGAGTGGCAATCTTTGATAGCCGCTTTCCACTTAGATCGTGGTTAAGTGCCACACGCAAAGCATTAAACGCCTGGTTGTAGTCCATAATGCGTTTTCTCTCACGGACATTGGCAGCGACTCGGCGGGCTTTTGAGCGGATGGGCCTACTGCGCTTCTTTGACTGACCTTCCTCCGGTTGGCTAGGGCTGCTGGCTGAGCCCTCGCGGTCTCGGAAAGGCTCCTTGGGACCACTATCACTCTCCTCATCGTCACCCTGGCCAAGCATCCCGAGCTCCAGTTCCTCCTCAGAGAACTCTGACCCCGCCACACTGCTACAACTCATCTTCCGTCCTACTGTACAGTGAATACCGTGCTGAAATTTCTGGGAAAGAGTCGTGGAGTTGTTTTGTGACTATGTCAAGAAGTTGCTGTAGTCACCACGTAGTCTCTTTTTGTTCCAAAGTTGCAAAAGTGAGCTGTTGTTCTCTCTCCGTCTCTCTGCTGGACTGTCGTCCTCTCGTAGTTCACCTGGGTTTGTCGGTGGGGCTGTCGGTATTTGCTGCAGTGCCGACAGCCCGGGTCTCCACCTCCTCTGACTCCTCTGGGGCCCTGTGATTACATGCACCTCTACAAGACAGGTTGGCCTGCTTTTTAAAGCTCCTGTAGTCACATGGTACAGTCACCTGTGAGGAATGGTGCTCTCTCGTTCTCTCCCTCTCTCTCTCTCTCTGAGTTTATGGGGGCCCTGCAGGCAAATGGCACTGTCACCTCCTCCTCCTTCCCCTCCTCCTATTCTGACACTCCCTCTCATCCCTTACAGGATCTGTTAGGAGTCTCGACATTTCATGTCTGGGTAATACATGAGCAAATGCATACTACTTATTTGGGAATGACAACTGAGCATACCCTCTTATTCCTTTATACGGAAATCAATGGCTCTATTTTTCCTCTTGTTAATGTTTGTGTAATCCCTGACATTAACTATGCTGTGGTTTAACCGGAGACTGTTTTTAACCTGCGGAGTTTAAAAAGGTGGTTCGATGTTTGATGCTTGAACTCTTGTTTGATGTCAGATGCTTGGACTCTTGTTTTCATAATTCCTGCCCTTTATAAATGCACCATCTGTTATGCTACAACACTATGATTCCACGTCTGTCAAAATTAAAATGATTTCCAATGCACACAGTGTCATGTGCAGTTCTTATAACCATGACGACATTCATCTAAATAGGTGTTCAGTTAATATTAGTCCCCAGGTTGTCCATGACAAATTGCACATTTATCCAATCGGCCTAATCTCTGTTATACATCTTTTCCCCTTTTCACAGGTCTTGCAGGGGGGAGACGAACCTTCTTATCTATTACAGGTTAGATTTGTCCTTGCAGGTAGCTGTCTCCAGTGTGGCGATTCTACCTCTTTCCCTCTCCACTCGGCTTTAAGGGCCATATAATTTAGAGGAGCTTCCCTGGAACCTATTGCCATAAATCAGACCTGGGCAGCACCTGAGGACAGGAGCAGAACAGGCCCTCGACTTCAAAGCTAGGGAACAAACAAGGGCAAATATTTTAGAATTAGAGCCTGCTACTGCTGCTGGCTCAAAATATTGATCTTCATAATCTAAATGAAAAATTGCAAGTCAACATCTACTTTTTCCAAACTGGTCAGATGTATACTGCTATGATGTAAAAACCTTAAAATGGCAGTTTTCTAGATCGCTGTGTTGGGTAACATAATGAGGTGCATATCTTTTAAGAGCGGACACTCAGAATTATTCTTTTCTTCATCCTTCCAATGCAGTTGAGCAGTGGAAACTTCAGAGGCCCTTTATCAACAGCGTAGTAGTGTAGAGGACAGTGAAAGGGAGCTGGGTGACCTTTAGCAAAGCTTCTGGCCAAGTGCATTGGGTCAAGTAACTAAAGGGTAGGCTTTGTAATGGTGAACTGGGGGTCGTTGAGTAGCATTACTTCCTTCCTGCTGTCTTCTTTTTATTGTGCATGCTGCAGCTCTGAGACGCCAGCCTTTAGAACAATTACAACCCAGGGTTTGAGCCGGGCCTGCGGTAGCTCAGCAGTAGAGCGCATGTGTCAGAAACTGATGCGCCAGATATTGCAGGTTCGGTCCTACTGTGGGGCATCAGGAAGGACATCCAATCTTAATACCCCAAGCTCCATCTAAGTTCTTGTCCACCCCCACAACATGGGGACTAATCCTGACACGTAAAGCGGACCCCTCACAGCCCAGAGTCTCAGCTCTCAAATCACAACTATTCGTCTGAGATGAGAACATTTTGCCAGACCATTTGTTTTTTGGTCAGACCTAGACTTTGAATTTCCCTTACAGGATCTTTTATTTAGTGATTGCCGTCTCATGAATTGTGCAAGACTAGTTGAACTGATACTATGACAAGTGTTTCATTACATTTATGTATTCTTTTTTAGGCTTTCGAGCCAACTACGCTGCACTGCTCATAAGTTAACCACCAAAGCTATTATGCTCAACACATCTTTAGTCACCCTGCGGATATACAACGAGGTCCTCTGCATACCTCTATAGCTGAAAGTGTCTAAATTGTTCATCTCATTGTAGAATGTAGTCACTCCTCTCAAAGGAGTGAGCAGGCCTTATCGTCAGCTCTGATTTATTGCTTCACAAACATGTCAAGTTTACTGCTGTGGCGTAAAGAGCATGAAGACTACTGCCTCGGACTCTCCCCGTCCATTCATTTTGACAGGTGACAAGACACCAGCAATTATCAGCCGCCGGGAATAAATCACAAGATTTTATCACGTACCTCACCATGCCCTTGATGGAATAACCATTTTCAAGTGAGGGGAACCTGTCCAATGCTCCCGAACCTGAGATTTGTAAATCTCCTGCTCAAGCCCCTATAATGACTGGTTGTTACCCGTTCATTATTAGAGGTCTGTGTGCCAAACGTTATAGATGTATGTTTCCAAAGGGGTAGTTAGGGGTAATAAGTGAGTATGGTCCGGGTTCACTAACCTTGGCTTTGCAGTGGTATGTTAATGCATGTTTTTGGTGTCTGCCATGGAATTTTCTCACCTCAATAAAAAGCCCCCAGTCAAAAGGAGTACTGCCCGTTACCTGTGCTCTTCCACTATTTGTCACACCACAATCTCTTTGGGAATTGGTAATGTATGAAAACAATAATGTTATCACCTGCACACTGCTACTCTTCACTGTTTATACCAATACTTTTTATTGCATTGCTGCAAAATACAGTCCAGGGACTGACAAGCCAGAAGTTGCAGGTTCAAACCCAGCATGGAGCGTCAGGGAAAGCATCCAGCCTTAAACCCCCAAGCTCAGTCTAAAGCAATGTCCACCACCACAGCATAGGAACTAAGGACATGTAAAACAGATCTCTCACTGCAAAATACAGTCCAGTCTAATTCTAGCGCTTTATGAATTTAATATAGAATAGTTTATTTGCCACACGATCAAGGGTAGTGGAATTTGTTCTCTGCATTTAACCCATTCTATTGTATAGGAGCAGTGAGCGCAACTGTCATGCAGCACTTAGGGAACGGTTAGGGGTTCAGTGTCTTGCTCAAGGACACCTCGAAACGCTTTCTGCAGGGGTCAGGGATCAAACACCAAATTCTAATTACCACCTTACCTCCTGAGCTATGCCACCCCAATGACAATGAATTGTAAGTGAAATTCAAGATTTTCAATGTTTTTGTGCGATGATTAATAGGAACATTATTTCCTTAGATAATGACAAAAAAATTCTGCTCACCTACTGCAGGAGTGCATTGAAATAAAACTTTTAAGAGATGATAAATAACCCTCCTTGTCCTTGGGAATGAAATCAACCCATAAACAATAACATATAATGTTGGCTTATATCGATTAGAGCAGGTGTGTTTATGTGTGTATCAATTCAGTAGAAAATCACAATACTAAGCATTGATGATTATAATATTGCAGCAATCCCAAATAACAATGTTGAAACTTGAAAAGTTAAAAAAGGCTATGAGGAAGTTTAACATAATATTATGTACGCCTGTAAATTTCAAGTCAGCATCAACTGGTGGTATAGCTCAGTAGGTAGAGCGGTCATCTGGTAATCGAAAGGTTGCAGGTTCAATCCTTGGTCCTGCAGAAAGCATGTCAAGGTGTCCCTGAGCAAGACATTGAACCTGTAACGGCTCCCCGGGCGCCACATGGTGGCTGCCCACTGCTCCTGTACAATAGGATGGGCAAAATGCAAATTTCCCCTTGTAGGACTGATAAGGGAACTATTTATTCATTTATTTTTACCACTTATCTGAAGCTGGCCTGTGACTCTGCTCGTGCCTTTCCGAGTGCTCACTGAGCAGAAATTGGAGAAACACCCTGGATAGATCACCAATCCATTGCCGAGTAGGCGTGAGGAATTAAGGCCAGATGCCCTTCCGGATGCCCCATGGTGGGCTCAAACCCATGACAACTTGGTTGTTATCTTATGATCCACGTGCTCTACTACTACGGCCCAAAGACGGAACCTTAAATAAAACCTAACATGGAATCACAATATTCATAATATCATATTTACAAAATCATAATGTGTCAAATGGGCAATAAAAACACTGTAATATCAAACCAGGGTGGCCACTGATTTCCGGCCTTAATATTTATAGACACACATCCTCTCAGACTTTTATGAGGTCAGAGACACAATCCCGCAATCTTTGATGATTCAGCTCTGGAACAAGTTCTGAGATGGTAAACTCCAGACTCTCACTCTAACTGTTGAGCCCAGTCAATTTCTGTCCATCCATCTTTCTAGATCTTTGTTTTCACCACTGCATGCTGTCTGTTATTTTTTACAGTAGCATCCCTTAGACCTTATGCCTTCTGATAAACAGGAGGACTAGCCCTCATCTCCGAGTCAACCTATCACTGTTGCATCTCCCTTTCTGATGAGCAGATACAATGAGATGTACAGAATTTGAGACACAGCACACTCGCTGAAAAGACACATTACACTTTGAGCTACAAATTAGCTATTCATAATGTGTTGTTGTAATTGAACACACACACACACACACACACACACACATACAACAGAACCACACTGGAAAGAGGTCCGTCTGTTCTTTTGGTGGCAAGCTACATCGGAGATGGTTTCCAAACAACACATCCAAACAGAAATCTCCCTGACACAATTGTGAATCACTCGGTCTGAAGTTACTTGCAATTACGTGCAAGTTGGCTGCAGTAATCTCTTTCAGCACAGTGGCCATAAAATCCAAAACGTAACTCAGAAAAAAAGCCCCAGGTGTTTCAGGAACATTGAAAGTGGTATACTCATCTGTCAAAATGCTGACTATAAATCAGATAGTTTGACGAATAAAATGTAAAAATTACAGCTGTTTTCACTGACCTTGATTTTATTTGGGGGGGGGGTCATTTTTGGGGACTTTACATTACAATAATGTTTTAAAATTAGAAAGTAAGAGATGTGATCATGTATAATGATGCATTACAAGCTGATTAGGGTTAAAGTGAGTAAACATCAGTTGCATTTGTCAAGAAGCTGTCAGTCTTGCCAGAACAAACTTGTCTGAGAAGACAAGTTGATCATTTTGCTTTTCTTTTACCCCGACCTAATATAATACAACGTTGGAGAGAAGAGGAAGCTCTATTTATTTTATCATTCAATATACTGCAAAATTTGTTTTCTCCACTTAACCCATCCTATTGTATAGGAGCAATGAGGAGCCTCACCAACTCCAGTTCTTTTTCCCATTGCCTTGCTCAGGGGCACAGGAAGAGGAGCATTAACCCTAACATGCACATCTTGTCAACAGTGGGAGGAAACTGGAGCACCTGGTGGAAACGCATGCAAACACGGGGAGAACATGCGAACTCCACACAGAAAGGACCTGGGATGGAATTCAAATCCAGGACCTTCTTGCTGTGAGGCAACGGTGCTGACCACTGTTACCATGCCACCTCATAATTAATAAACATGACACGAGAATTAAATCCAAACAAATGTAGAAGATTTGACCTATGCATGATGTAGTTTCTCAAATGGTTCATGACAGGATTCATCCGCATCCTTTCTTAAGGAAAATGAAAATTACAAACTAGTCTATGTTGTCTCAATTAATTTGTCTCAACCATAGGAAACAAGTGATATTATTTTTTTTTAAAAATGTTCTACCTTTATTTGATAGGATGGTTGAGAGAGGGAGACGGGAAAGGCAGGGGAAAGAGAGAGGATGACATGCAGCAAAGGGCCCAGATCAGATTCAAACCCAGACCACTGCAGTAAGGACTCAGTTTTATGTGGTATACTCTCTAGTAGGTGAGCCCTGATTATATCTTTTTATAAAAGTTAACAATAATGTCACATTAATAAAAGACTCTTGATTCAACTTGTCATGCTCTCTGTATGTTAACTGCTTGTTTTAGTTATTGTGGGTCCTGATCAAAAGTTTTTTTTCTCATATTTTAAAAACAGACTTAAAATGGTGACGGGCATGGATGCAAGTACTTGAATACTAAGATAACGTCCAGTGCTTTACCTGTGCCCCCATCCATAGGAGTAGTGGTTGGGTCAGGAAGGGCATCCGATGTAGAATTTTGCCAAATCAGTGTGCAGATCGACAAGGCCACACCGGATCATTTGAGGCCCGGTTAACAACAGCTACCATTGGTGCGGTGCTCTCACAGGACACCAATAGAAACTGTAAAATCCATTGTGAGCAAGAGAACAAGTGAAAAGAAGAAGTAGATGTTAAAACCAGGCTGATTTTATTGAGATGGTAGACAGCATTATGTGTCTGGGTCACTGGTGAGCCTGCACCCTTTAAGCTAGCCATAGGCAGAACATTACTATAACCCCTCTTCTTACTGAGTTTCACCTTGTAACAAAGCTATGCAAATCTGTCAGTACTGATGACATGACGTGTCTAATAGTTTCCTCCATATATGGCACTATAGGAATGTAAGCATACTTCTGACCCTGCCCTAAAATACTTGGATCAAAGAAAAAAAAGTTAGAAAAAGCTCTGTCGTAATATGAATCACTCCCTTTCACAGGATAGCATTTAGTTCGACATCTTATGAATCACAAATCAACACACTGAAGCAAAACAAGTTAATTTATTGCATAAGGCAGTGGATGCAAATCTTTGCATGTAAGCCATATATTACTTCATCTTTAAGTTTAAGCTAACTGAGCAGTTAGCAAGACTTTTTTAATGTTCCATGCACACGAATAATGTCTAAATCGTTTTAAAGACAAGTTCATAAAGGCTGTGCTGCATGTTCATTGTGCATTCCTTTCAAAGGGAGCTCAGTAATTATACTGGGTTATCATTAAAGGGTCCACTTGGGGTGTTGGAACATGTGGTCAAGGTTAAGTGTCTGTAGGCTAGTTCCCACACAACTCAGAGCAGTTAAAGCACTCCCCTCTGACCAGAGAGTCGGTGATATTTCATGTAGAGCAATCTCGAGACTAAATGAACATGTCATTCCTGCATTTTCTTAAACTGACAAGCAAGACGACAAGAGACTTTTATTCTTTTCTGGATTTGTGAAGCTTAAGAGGGTGGAACCCTAAATGTAGGCCTGTTTGGGCAAACTTTAAAAGTATCATTTTCTGTTCTATGACTATCATATTCTATCATATCACATACCGTGTGGAGAAGCAAAGCTCAGGAGGTAGGCCAGTCATCTGGTAATCAAAGGATTGGTGGTTCAATCTCCAATCCCTGCAGGGAACAAGTCAAAGTGTCCTTGACCAAGACACCGAACTCCTAATTGCTCCTCGGTCACTGCGGCTTTTCACTGCTCCTAGATAGGATTGGTTAAATGCAGGCAACAAATTTTATTGTATGAATGCATGCAAAAATTAACAAAGGTTATCCTTCCTCTAAAATGTCACTACATCCAGTTCTGACAGCCATACTACCACACAAAGGAGGATGGCGAGGAGCCTTTTTGTTTAAAGAATAATGGAAAGTTATAACCAAACTAAAGAGTATTGTAATTATGTGGTCATTGATTGCAGTTTTGCCATTCAAATCAGTCCTGTGGAGGTCTTGACCTTTCATTGCATTTGGCTGATAACTTTTCTTGCATTGGGAGAAGGGATTATTATGTTGATTACCAGTCATTATGACTTCAAGACTAAATCATAATGGACAGGCTAATTTACTAACAAACAATGTATTGACGTAGACATGATTCACTGAGACTGTGAAAACCTGAAGAAAATGTTTTACTACACCTTAAGAACAGAATAATCCAGATCTATATTCATCCCAAGGACAGTGGTGGTCTTTATATTGGAAGCAATAGTGTGATTGATCAGAACTGATTCATATCAGAACTGAATATTCAATATTTACTTTCAATTGCATCCAAATAAAAAAAAAAGATTAACTGGACAATAATGACAACATACCCCCCCATGGGATTGGTATTGGAATAGGGTTCCACAACTCAACTTCAGTTAAGCGGTAGACAATGGATGGATGGATGGATGGATGAATCTCAACAGATTTGATGCATGCTCAATAATGCAGGTAAGGATGGCTAAATTGACTTTTTCTAATTTTGTGTTTTTGTAGTCACCACTCAAAGAGAAACCACAGAAAGATTAATCAGTTCCTCAAGACACAGGGTTTATTGGGAGGATCATTTCATCACTCATCTAATAAAGGACCTCTTCAGTCACTGGGGATACCTGCAGTTAGTTGAGACTGAAGATGACACTTATATGAGTGATGAAATGTTTCTCCCAATATGTCCAATTGGATTTTTCAGGTAGGCATGCATTATGAATTCGACACTTAATAGATAAATGACTAAAACTGCTACATCTAGTAGTTTTCTAAGAATTGCAGATGAATAAATCAACTAGGGAAGAGATATCTCCAAGTAATGGGACAAGTCAGTGGAAAGTGGTTGTGGTGCCCTCTAGCGACAAAAATACATTACTGCTAACATTTATGGAGCCTTTTAACTGCTGCAGCGTTACAACATATAGGGTCAATCCTATGAATACAGTTGATTCAAAGGGTTAAAAACGAACTCATTATTTTGAACATTAATAAAAATATCTACTGGGTAACATGAATATTAAGCGTTGAGGTGAAAAGACTGTTGTAACATTGCTTTCAGACAGGTCTGAACGCAGCCCCACTTTTTATGGGTCTCCTCAACTACTCTTGTTACCTCGCATTTCAAGGCTGTTTGGTTAGCGGTTATGTTTATTTGGGGTTTATCCCGTTTGTGAGTATTGACAAGTAATCTCAGAGGAACAATCCCAGAGTGACATTGTAATTTTAATGTGTGATCATACACAGAACGTATGCAGCGATATCTAGTATACCTTAATTTTTATGTCGAAATCCACACCAGCTAGATAGATTCTTTATTGTTTAAGTTTACCCCCACACAAATTTACTTATATGTATGTATACATAGTGGTTGATTTCTGGAAAATGTTCAAGGTAAGGTCTCGTTGGGACAACTCTGCTGGTGGTGATCAGGGGGTTTCAAAGAACACAATTGTTCTAAACTGTAACCTTTAAATGGCTTATATATTCTTAATTTTGAATGCATTTCTTACATCAAACTTATTTTAAAAAACTGTCCAAGATCAAAGAAAAAAACCACATCTCTGGTCTTAAGGTGGTGTGACAAGACTTGTGACAAGACTTCCAAAGGAAAAGAAAGCCACTTTATTTGGTGATTGTATCCCTACGATGAAATGTGTCCTCTGCATTTAACAAATCCTATAATACAGAAGCGATGGGCAACTGCAGCGCCTAGGGGCCAGTTAGGAGTTCAGTATCTTGCTCAAGGTCATGTCAACACACTTTCTCAATGAGCCGGATACCAAAATAGTGACCTTCTGATTACTAGATGACCCACTCTACCTACTGAGCAATGCTGCACAAAAACCCTCCATCCATCGGTCGATTGCTTATTCAAAGTTGGGTCACAGGGTCATGCTGCTCAAGGACACTTCGAAAAGCTGCAATTTCATATGGACACTTCTACTGTCAAACCAACAGGGACACGCATGGAGAGACATATAAGAGACCATTGTTTCATCACTTTCCATGATGATATCCCCCAGCTCATGCACAAATTGTTCTTAATATGTTCATTACTGCCTACCAACGGGTTAAGAGCAGATGCTAGAAACGCAAAAAAGTTTTAAGTGCACCGAGTCAATCATCTATATAATAGGCCAAATAGCACATCCTGTTTATGTATCTTCAGTAAACCATATAGGCTAGGTGTAGCTTCCCCTGGGTGTAATCTATGGTACGAAAATATGTCAATGGCATTGTCCTTTTCTAACTGCTTCAGACAGTCTACAACCTTTTTCTTGTAACCACAGCCTGGATTTCATTTCTCAATAAACTTCTCATCCAGATGAACTGATTCATCTTTATTGTGATTCCCTTGCCTGTATTATTGAGCATTCATGAAGACATTATTATTACTTTTCCAGGCCGTGTTTGCAGATTTGACATTACAGTAGGTATGAGAGCCCTTTTAGCTGCTGTTCCAATGCTGCCAACTCATTAATGATGAACGATTTCACATGGTGATTAAAAGTGTACATTGAAAAGAATGATATCCACCTACAATGATATAGCTATAACATGGAGCCAGCAGGTAATCCAGGTCACAAGAGGTCAAGCAGTGGGAGGAGGAAAATAAGGAGGACATGGTGGTCGAAGGAATGGCAAGGGACAAGTCCTTTTGAGAGGTGGTCATGGGCCTCACCATAGAGGACCATTTAGGCCTCACCAGAGAGGTCATGGAACTCATTTGGAGGTGTGGAAGAACATGATGGAAATCAAGGCCATGGACCAAGACAGCTGAAGCAACAGGAAAGAGTGACCAATAAAATCCAAGTAATAGTTTTAGATCATACCATAAATCATGACATGCCAATAATGGCTAGCTACAATGATTCGACCAAACCTGAGAAGATCAACTGTGGCCTCAATCATCAAAACACAGAGTGAAGCAACTGAGAACCAAGAACGCTCAGGTATGTACAGCTTCAAGATGCCTGTTGTGGAAATTCTCCAAAAAAATCTACATCATTGTTGTAGGGGTTTCCAATGAAGCCCTTCTAAATGTCTATGAGAGTCTATGGCTGAAGCATGTTCCCAATAATCCAGAGGTGTCTTCCAAAGTTGTCCTTTTGAAGATTTATTTTCAGAGACATTTACGAACATACACACATAAGTGTACCGTATCTGGCACTTAAAATGCTCTTAATTCCTAAATCTCTTGACACTTCGAATTGATTACATTTTTATCTGTCTTGAGATATCTTGACACAGTCAGAAAACCGTGAGACACCTCCTTCTCGTGTCATCCAAATCCTAATAATTGCCTCAGCTACGGCAACTCAATAGCCCAAAACTTTCAAAGCCACAGGCAACGACATCCCAACACTGACACAACACACCAAAGGCAATGCACCACAAACAAGAAATCCACCGCAAATCAAGTAGCAAACTCAAAATAACAACCCGTGAGCCCAAAGAACTATCAGCACATGAAATAGGCTATATGGCACCTACAATTGTAATAAGTAATTCTCTTTCCTAAGTGTATTTTTAGAAGGTGATGAAGTTGGGTGTTGATGAAAACCATCACAAAGTCATCAATTTGGATGAGGCAGGCGTCAACCTGGCCAAGACGAGGAGAGGTCTGAATTAAATTGGGCAGCAGGCAACCATCCAAGTACCTGGACAACATCACCATGCGTGTGGCTATATCAGAAGATGGTACAGCGAGATGCGGACCTTATATTGGGCCATATAACACAGCTTTCCTAATAACCTTACTCAATGAGCTAAATCAGATCTTTGGAGGTGACGTAGTGATCAATGTCATTAGAAGTAATAATGTCAGGTTACATCATGCTCAAATGGTGAAAGCATGACTTCAGGTTCAGACTCTCCTCTCCTTAACCTGATTGAGATTTTTTGTTCTTAACGTGGAGATGGGACTTATGATAGGTGCCCTCACAAACATGTCATCCTTTTGCAGGTTATGGATGATACATACAATGAACTCCTGGCAGAAGAGTGTCAGGTTTTGATTTACCATGTACAAAGATTCTTCCCAAGATGTTTGGCTCATGAAAACATCAATTGTGATGTAGAAGAGAGCATGCACTCATATCCACAAGACAGGTTTGACAGACAAACATAAGTACAGTAAGCAATCCTTTGTTTTGCTATTTATAGTAAGGGTGAGGATCACTGGTGTCTACCTTTTACAATGACATATGTATGTGAAGTACCCATAAGGAAACACGTATCATATAATTTGTATGAAAATATCTAAGGATTGCATGAATAACTTAACAGTGAAACTATGTGTATCTTGTGTGTGTGTGTGTGATCTAATTGAATGTTCTTATGACCACTGAGTTAGCCCGATCCTCCAGAAGACACAGAGCCAGCAGTTGAAGGAATGGGTGAGAAACTAATTTTACCATCGACACTTGGAAAGCCAAAGAGGACCAGATCCACCGCAGTGCAACATCCCCAGAGGAAAAGAATGCCCTCACAACTCTCAGTAAAGACAAAAACATCATCATTGTTCTTTCTAGTGGACAAAGGCAGATGCACCAGACAGACGGTCATGAGAAAGTTGTGACATTACTCAGCGACATGAATACTCATTGGTCTGGTAAATGCAGCGGTTGTAAAGATGATGGCAATTGTAAAGTTGTTGCGACTTGGGGGATATTTGAAGTAAAGCCCCCCACAGCAAAATTATGAGACTATTATTTACTTATTATATAACATTATTAGGGGCAGCATAGCTCAAGAGATAGGGAGGTCATTTAGCAATCGCAAAATTAGTGGTTCTATTGGTGGTGCAAATTTTCCCTTGTGGAACTAATAAAGGAATATCTTATCTTATCTTAAATGCAGCCAAGTTATCCAGAGAAGGATAGTAAGACTATCACACTAAAGTGGATCAACTAAATCAGTATGACATACTACAATTGCTTTGCCATGTAGAAACCAAAAAAAGCCCTCTAGTTTCTGTCTAAATCACAACTCACATAATTCATATTTGCAATATTAAGTTTGTCAGCATTAGTAATTTGTAATGGCGAATTAGTTAATCATAAATACCAATGACCTGCACTAGTGTAGTAAGGCTAACTGCTGCTTTGGAAAGGCTCCATGTTTCCCTCTAGGTGGTGTGAGTAGGCCATGTTTGCAATCTACTGAGCAAAGAAACGATTTATTTCTAGTTCTTGGAATCACCACTGAAGACATCACCAACCTCTCACCTATAATGAAGCTCAGTTCACATTGGCCGCAGTACAGAAAGAGGTTTGAGTTGCTTTAAGTGTAAAAAATAACAACAATAGGCAAGACAAAGCATATGGTCAAAAGAAAAAAAAAACCATCTGGATTTAATGGATGAGATGTGTCTTTATTCACTTGTCAGTGGTCATTCTGTCATATTTCATGTTGCTGGCTTTTGGCTGTGTCAGGGGGGGAGGGTGTTTCCCACACAGGAATGTTGGATGGCAGGCAGTAATTGTAATCATCGAATACTGAAGATCAATGCTGACAAATACCTTGTTCGTAAAGATGTGCCTTGATCTAGTGTTCAGCATGTAGCTAGCTCTTCATTACATACACAAGACCCTGCAGATGACAGCTAAGCTGCCCATTCTGTCTCAATTCTGAGTCTCAACAAGATCATAGACTGTAATGGCTTTAGGTGGTATATAGGCTCCTTTGTTCAGTTTGAATAACTTCAACACACGTTCTAAAGGAGCTAGGGATCAAACCCGCGACCTTCTGATTACTGGACTCACTCTATGTCCTGAGCCATTCTACTCCTACATAAATAAAAATAAACACAAATAAAAGACAAGGAATCAAAAATGGGAAGTATGCTAGTGAATTCAGATTAACATCGTTACAGGGGAGTGGGTTTTGCTTCACTTCAGCCTCTGCTCATGAAATTTTAAATACACCCTATAGAAAAGATGATACACTGTGATAAGAGGTGGCATGATAGAGCCCCTCCCCTAAAAAATAGCAAAATCATTAGAGAGCAAATGTAGACTGTAAATTACCATTAAATCCTATCTATCCAAATGTTCTAATAGGTCAATCTGAACCGTCTGTGTGTCATCCTGACATAATCTATCAAGGTGACAGAGCTGTGAATAAATTAGTCCTTCTCTCGGAAATCGGTTTTAGAATTAAACTATGTATGTGCCGCGCAGAAAACTGCATGAGGGTCCCCTTAAAATAGGAGAACAGTGATCCAAGTCAGTCAGCTGCACTGCGTGCCATGTGTTCATGCATCCTCCTCCTCTCATTCAGCTGTTTTAAATGACCCCCACATACACCCACCATCACCTCCTAAATCCCGCTTCCGCTCTGAGTTGCAGTCATTTCTAGTGCAGAAAAATGTCCCTGGTGACACTGAAGGATGACGCAGACTCTCTCTTCCTTTCTCTGTAACACCCCCATCTTGCCT
>OMLC01035833.1:0-17875 GCA_900302585.1 Regalecus glesne
ATCCGTAGAAAGCGCAACATCTCCCTCCAGTGGGGAAGTCGATGATGGCTCTGTTCATCTCGACAGGATTTACCACCTCTTGCTAAGCAGCACATTTGGAACGTTTTCCCCCTGCTCAGAGTTGAGCTTGGTTTAAATGCCCCCCCCCAGGAATTTACCTCCAGCATGATGAAGCCAAGCTAACTCGTCTATTGGGGTAGGCCAGGGTAGCTCAGTGGTAAGAGTGTGCGCTTCAGGAACTGATGAGCCAGAGGCTGCGGGTTCAAACCCACCACATGGCATCTGGAAGGGCATCCAGCCTTAATCCCCCAAGCTCCATCTAAGTCTGTGTCCACCCCCACGACCTGGGCACTGACAGTGCCATGTAGGACGCCCCTGCTCTCAGATGTACACTGCTATGTTTCTTACAGGGTTATCAAGGCCAGCGAGACCTGGAAATCCAGGAAAACCTCCCTCGGTCAGAGTTTTCCACTCGCTTTAAGTCAAGCGGGATCTCGAGCCAGAGCATGAGGTCGGCTCAGACAATGAGGGTGCACCCGTGTTGCCTTCGGGCGTCCATTTCAGAGACGGACAGATCAGTAAAATAGACCAGCATGTCCTGCTCAGGCAGCCTCCGGTGTGATAACGGTGTGATATGATGAGCACACAGACAAACGGACGGCCAATGGGAGTGGACACGTCTGAACAGGCGGATATGAAGCCGCGCTGGTTTCGGGCAGCTGCCCAGTTTCAGCCCGGCATGACATGGTGGAGGGCATGGAGGAGCTAAGTGGGGCAGAAGGAACACATACTCCCAATTCCCAGGGATACCCGGTAGGTCAGGCCTGAGTACCAGGCAGCAGCAGAGAGAGAGAGAGACAGAGAGACAAAGAGAGAGAGACTGTTAAGAAAACAGCAGCTCACAGGCATATACAGGACTGATAAAGCAAGCTCGGCTGGTTTGGCTGTGTGCACATAATCATTAGCCTCAGCTAAAGAGAAAAGCAAATATACAGCATGCACAAGTCATCAGTGACACACATACACAATATTTGCTGATGGTGGGGTCATAGACTCTCGTGACCTCTTGGCACAAGGCTGCATGGCTGCAGCTAGGGCTGGTCAATAATCCAATTATATGGTCAGTTGTCTGTCAAAGGTACTTGGATGCAATTGGAGCACTGTCACATCATCTGGGGATACTGACAACCAACTACCTGGGATTTGTCCCTCACTGTGGTAGGAACCATCTAAGGGAGTGTCATCTGAACACCACTTGTGGTTTTCAGATTGGGGGGGGGTAGCATAGCTGAGGAGGTAGGGTGGTCATCTAGTTATCAGAAGATTGGAGGTTCGATCCTCGGTCGCTTCAGAAAGTGTGTCAAAGTATCCTTGAGCCCGACACTGAATCCACTGTTACTTGGGGCAACAGATGAAAGTCAAACTAGAGGCTAAATCTGGCCTGTTTGCATTCTCGATGTTCATTAATATGCCCCTATAAAGGAGATTATTATCATTATTATTATCATATAATACTCCACATTACCCAGCAGTTGGCTACATGGAACTCACATGTCACTATAAGCCACTCCATCTGTCCACTGCACCCTTACTGCATTTTTGCTGATGGTGTGTTTGCAGCTCATAGGTTGTATTGTCCTTCATCACTAACTGTGCTTTATATTGCTCATATTTTGTATTTACTGTTCAGACTCCACTTTTTCATTGCTGAGATTTTATATCTATTTTATATCTGTCTTTTTATTCTCTGTACGCACTATTTGAGGCTGACACAATTACTATGTCGTTGTCCTTGCACGATACAATAAAGTTCTTGAATCTTGGTTCAATGTGATGAACCTTAATAGGGATTCATAATTTCTTGGGGTTGGTATACCTCGAGAGGTAGGATGGTCATCTAGTAATTGCAAGACTGGTGGGTCGATCAACTATTCCTTCAGAAAGTATCTCGAACTGCCCTTGAGCAAGAAACGGAACCTGTAATTGCTTGGGACAACAGATGGATATTAGCCTAGTGGCTAAATCTGCTGTATTTACATTCTAAACATTCATTAATATGCACTGTCCCTATGAAATCCATTCTTCTTCTTCTTCTTCGTATTATTATTACTATTATTAAACATGGTAATTATGCATACGTAAGCAGATGTTGGCATGCATATCAACGCTACATAAGAACTCTCTGTGAGGATGGGAATACATGTTCCACATCATCCAGCACTAGTTGAGGCTTTAAAGCAGGGGACACGTAAATAACATTTCCCAGGCTCAGAGTCATTTGAATACATTAGATAAGTTCCCTGCAAAGAATAGATGAAAAGAAGGATGGATTTCAATCTGGATAGACCATCAGTGGGCTGAAACTGACATCGATTTACGCTTTCGATGTAGCTTTTGTTGTGGAAACACATGAAAGCTTCAATCTACCTGGAAGACTCCACAGTCCGGACACCTCTAGGGTCTTCAGCTTCCTTTCCAGCTCCGCAACACGGTTCCCAAGTATCCTGTGGAGACCAGACACAATGGCTCATGTGACTGCGGATTGATGCTGTGTGTGTGTGTGTGTGTATGTGTGTGTGTGTGTGTTTGTCCAAGTTTCAGTTTCCATGTGCAGAAGGCTTAACCTGTTGGTAGAGATGGATTCTCAAAGCAGGTAGCTAAATGTTATGGGAGTGAGTCTCATAGGGGAAGCCAGAAAGTGACTAATTAGAAACAGTGTGTGAGACTGCAAGGCAGAAAAGACTGGAACAGCTAACAAGCAGCACCTATATGGGACCAGAATGCATAGTACATACATCGCTACATGCTTAGCTGTACAATATGTACATGACATGATGATATCCATCCATCCATCCATCCATCCATCACCAACCACTTATCTGAAATTGGGCTGTGGGGGGAACTGGAGCCTATCTTAGTCACCATTGGCCGAAAGGTGAGGAAACACCCTGTACAGGTCACCAGTCCATCACTGGGCAGAGCAGTTAAGGGACCAGTGTCTTGCTCAAGGACACTCGGACACGCTTCTCTGCAGGTGCTGGGATCGAACCTGCAACCTTCCAATCAGCAGATGACCGCTCTACCCACTGAGCTTTGCCGTTCCATGATGATGATGATGATGATGTTTATGGTACAAGTAGTGAAGGCACCTTGTCTCCATCTCTCCATCTCCCCCTCCTTACTTGAGGTAATCAATAGCCTTTTCATACACCAACTGGCTTTTTAGAGCAGCCCTCCCTCCCCATACCTCCTCAGAAGCCATGTCTTTGACATGATTATCAGCCTCACCGCAGGACCACGGGCCATTCAATGACCTTCCCAGGCTACCGCCGACGGGAAACTCACAAGGAGCCAGCCTGTCTCTGACATGATTATTAGCCTCACAGTGAGACGCAGGACCAATGGACGACCTTTCCGGGTTATCGACACCGCTGATCACGGGGAGAAGATCTAATCTCGTCTCTGTGATAAGGTGGAGGTTCTCATTTCGACTTGTGAGGGAAGCAGGAGAGTGACTTGAACTGGCCAATGTTAATCTCAAACCCTCTTCCTCTCTCTCTCATTCCCTTTGACCCCGTCTCTCATACATGCACACACACGCACACCTTTCTAAGGACGAAGGAAAGAGGGAGGGAAAGAGGGAGGGAATGAAGTAAATTAAGAAACGTTATTAATTTTTCACTGTACACCCTTAATTAATAAATTAATAATGCTGTCCGCTAAAATCACAGATCAGTACCAGAGAGGAGGTGGATCTCGACTCTGGCATGAAGGCCAGCCATCCCAGCCAATGAAATGTCTTTTTGATTATCTCTATTGAGTCGGACCAATCAAAGCCAGTGTAGCACATTTCTATTAAACTGTTGCTCAGAGGGACCAACACAATAAAGATCCCATCGCCTGCTACTGTCTGATTGTTGCCAAAGACCTCCAAGTGGTCCACCCTGGAGACTCTACCTGAAAATAGTAGCCAACACAACAAGCAAAACAGCAGAGATGTTGCCTAGCAACCTTGCCTCCCCTGTGAGCTCATCCTCCCATGGGCATTGGTTGTAAACCTGCTTTGGCTAGAAACAACCTCCAGCTGGCTCCAATCAGCCCTACAGCGAGGCTTCATCTGAAGCACACTTTAGTCGTGTCTCCTGCCCTAAGTAACAGTAATAGTAATCTAGAAATAGTCATCTGAAGTCTTCATTCTAAGCCTTGGAAAGATTTCCGTCACCTCAAAACGTCCTGCCTTCTCGGATCAATCTTCAGCATTTGGCAGTCTGATGGACAGAGGTGGGTTTGGTGGATCCTATGGGCCAAAATATAAAGTATGGTGAAGGAGGAATGATGCTCTCAGTATCCTCACCTGTTGGTGTGCCTCTGGTGCTGGATGACCAGGTTCTTCTCATGGATGGTCTCCAGCAGAGCGGTGGCTAGCGACTTCAGGTCCGCGATGGACTGAGGTGTAGCTGGCAGACTGCAGCCCTGCTCCTCCAACAGCAGATCCTGAACTAAAACGAGAGGATGGAGAGGAGGACGGAGAGGAGGATGGACGGGGGATGTAAAGGAAAGGGGTATAAGGAGATAAAGATGGAAGAGAAGGAAGATGGAGTGAAGGCGGTAACAGAGGTGTTCAGGAGAACTGGGGCAGGTTAGAGTTCAGCATGTCTGTCATAGATCTGGCTCCTTCATGACGTTGTGATTTGTATTTGGGTTTGTCTGTGTTGTTCTCTTCACCTTGCTTGGCTGAGAGGACTCCGGTGAGCGTGCTGCTGTTTGATTTTCCACACGTGTTGGAATTTCTCCTCCTCTCAAGAGCCGTCTGTGGACAGGAATGAAAAGCAAGCATTGGGCCATTTGTGTGGTGAAATATTTACCAAGCACTTTAATAAAGTAACTGCCCGACTGCCTTCTAGATGCACACGAATCTCATCAGGACTCCACCGGCTTCCAAATCAGCTTCATGAGCATGGAAGGCCACAAGTATTTGTGGCCTATGACCCGTTTCAACATTCATCTGAATCTTGAAATGACCTCCTAGTTTTTAAATCTGTGCTCAGGTGATCCAATTCAAGCTATTTTGACCTTTTGATTACCGGGGTTATTGAACAAAACGAGAAGAAGAGCGTTTTTCTCGCATGTGTTCATCAACCAAACCCGACTGTGGAGAACCGAGACTGTTCCGCTCTACCTTGTACTTCATGATGTTCGATTTCAGCAGGTTCACCTCCTCTTGCACTTGGTTGAAACGCTCGTGCAAATACCTAAGCAAGGGTCCACACCACATGGAGATAAGAGAGAGAAGAAGGACAGCACTTTTAACACCACAGTGCATTAAATACAGGCATAATAAAGGACACCTCGATACGGTTTTTTAAGGAACCATGGATCAAACCACCAATCCTCTGATTAGTAGAAAACCGTCCTACCCCCTGAGTCATGCCACCACACATGTGCCTTTAAGATAAATGGGATCACCCTGAGTCCCAAAGGTCTGAGCGAGTCAAACATTCATAAAAAGCACGACAGAGGATAAATCCCGATCTACATCAGGGACGTGAGTGAACTCGCATCCTGATAACAGCCCGATCACAGCTGCGGCAGCTGAAATAAGAAGGAGAGCATTAATTTTACATGAAACACTTGTTCTGTTCCTTCTGCCTGTTTGGCAGAGGTTTACAATTTCCCCTCCCATCAGTACATCATGCTGGAAATGATGATCTGCAGCAACGTCTCCAGGCATGGCATTGTTCTGATTATCCGTATTATTTAGTGGCGTGTGCCGACATCAAAACCAAATGTACAATAAGAGAGATTCACTTCCCTCTCCTGTGTGGAGCATTAAATGAATGTAAAAATGTCAAACAATAGCTCATCTGATCTCATGGGTAGTCTGCACATTAAGTGCTGAAGTGCCCCAATACTGTTAACAGGGACCCCATTGACAAATAGACTTTTTTTCATGCATTTTAATGCCTATTTAAAAAAGAAGATTCAATAAAATTCTAAAAATAAATGTACATTTTAATTTGAAATTAAATTACATCAAAAATAAATGATCATTTATTTTTACAGATATTTATACACATATATGTACAAGTATGCATCAATCCATACAATCCATCGCACATCCATTTACATAAGTTGAAACACATCGTGCACGGTAAAGCACATTTGTGATGCATCTCTTCTTCATGGATCTCGATACGTCCATTTTCCCAGTGCACTGAGATTATAATCTCTCTCTGGGGAACAGATTAGGTGTTGCACATGTACTTCTAACCTCCGGCTAACCTGTTCTCCATGCAGAGGGCGTCCACATCGATGATGCGCGCCTCATGGCCACCCAGGACGTGGTTGAGCTCCACATTGAGCCGGTCCGCCTTCTCCTTAAAAACATTGCACTCTGCCTTCACATCCTGCAGCTCATCTGTCACAGCCTTCGTGTTGTGCTCCATGTCCTCCATCTTGAATAGAGGCACAATCAGTAGTAGTAGAAGAAGAAGAAGAAGAAGAAGAAGAAGAAGAACAACAACAACAACAACACACCTGTAGACAGGCCTTCTCTAACTGGTGGACCAGGTCTTCTCGCTCATGTGCAGGGAAGTGGCGTGCCCCCACCTCCTCGTCCCCCAGCCTCTGCCGGGTGATGGTCATCCTCAGCAGCTGTGGATTTTATAGAGAGGTCATGTTATGAACCCATGTCACTCTGAAACACTGGGGTGAACTTTGGAGTGAATGTCAGCTGGATGTGAGCACCGTATGACAGACCGGCTCGAGGGACCGGCACGCTGAGGGGCCGGGGTCACGGCACAGAGGGGATTGTGTACTTGTGTAGTGCGTTGTTTGCTTGGCCATGTCACCTTGTTATCCCCCTGGGCCTCGGCCAGCCTCTGCGTCAGCTCCTTCACCTCCTCAGCAAGCTGTTTCCCTCGCTCCCTGGAGTCCCTCAGCAGCTGTGCAAGGTTCACCTGTGAGGAGAGAAGAGGGGGAGCGAGAGGCACAGCGAGAGGAATGAGAGGAGAACAGCTTCCGACAGGGCCCTGGAGCCCTCGTAGAGCCGGTGTAAAATCCCCCAAACACACCAATGCAACTGGGGTACGGAGTGTTTGGAGCTCACTTGAATGGAGTAAAGTAGGAGATGGGAGAGAGGAGACATCTGGAGTGCTAGCAGTGGAAATGGAGTGTGGATCAGCACACTAGGGATCAAAACAGTGAGTGGAGGAAAGAGATCCAGATGTGCTTATCGTAATACTGTTGATATGGTGAAAGGTACGCTTGCAAGGGGGACATGTCCACGGGGAGACTTCATGACAAGTGATTCTTGTAAACCATTCTCCAATCTTACTCTTGGATATTTTTGGTCATCTAGAGAGGAGCCGCGGTAGCTCAGTGGTAGAGAACTGACAAGCCAGATGTTGTGGGTTCCAACCCACTGCAAGGCATCAGGAAGGTTATCCGACCTCAATCCCCCAAGCTCCATCTAAACCCGCTCCACCCCAACGACGTGGGGACTAATCGTGACACATAAAACGGACCTCTCCTCTTTTTTGGTTATCAAATAATCGGAAGATTGGTGGTTTGATCCCCAGCCCCTGCAGAGGGTGTGCCGAAATGCCCTCGAGCAAGACACTGAAACCCCCTAACAGGTCAAACCCTGTGATGGAGTGGTGACCTGTCAGGGGTATTTCTCCACCTTTCACCAAATGAGCACTGGGATAGGCTCCGGCATGACCCCGTGACCCGACCTTGGATAAACAGTTGAAAAAGGATGGATAGATGGATGGATGGATGGATGGATGGATGGATCTGCACACATCTTCAAGGTGACAATTTCAACTAACAAGCACATCATTGTCTCTATAGAAGACAGCCATGCGATCACTCGAGTCAAGTGCTGAGAAACATCCCGACTCCCAACACGGCCGACATGTGACAGCTGAATCCATCCGATCCGAGGTGTCTTGGATAAATCCAGTGTTCAAGCACAGCAAAGCCTCACCTGTTTGCGTTTCTCAGGCGGCAAAGAAGGGTCACCATCCTGAAAGGTGTAAAAAAGAAAATGACACCACTCATCATCCTGTAGGATCCCACACATAAGGTTAATGGGGTATTACCACACACGTCATTGATTGCAGATTACTATTCAAGGGTGTAACGTTGAGCTAGCTCTTGAATAAAAATGAGTCAATGTTTCCACAGAACTGCGTGCAGTAGTTACTTACCGTTATGGGTCAGCTATGAATAGCTAACTTCTCAATTATCCAAGCACCGCTCACTCCACATCCATTAAACACACATTCTCATGCAGTTAGCAAACTGCTTCATGTAATTGCAACTAAGGGATCAGGAGAAAATGACCGGCGGTAAAGGTCATCAAGTCGTTCACGGGAACCGCGGCTGACAGCAGAGCAAACGTTTACTCAGTGATGTTGGTGAGCTAACACGGGATAACACGGGCCCTAGACTTCCACACGTCTCCCCTCGCGGAAACAGCACTCTGCAATGTAAGCTAAACAGCTCTGGCTGAGCCCAATGTAAGCACCGATGAGCTAAGACATTATAAACCTATTGACGTGGATCCTCTCCAGACAAGGGCACATTTCAGGGTGCGGGCCGATTGCTAGCTTGCTGGTACTCCACTGACATCCCCCTCCTCGTCAACGGAGTAGCACCGTGATCAGAGGTGGAGACCTACGCAGTGAGGTTTTCACCCTGCGGCAGGGGGTGAGCAGTCAACAGTAGCACTGTGTTCACCGTCACAAGTTGATCCTGGTGGTAAGGGCTTATACCCGGGACCACCGGGGGTCCATCATGACTGACAGAAACTCCAGACTATGGAAGAACCCTCAAACACATTGCTTTTCTCTCACTGATAATCCTGCCTGTGCCCATGAGCAAGGCCATAAGAAAAAAATAAGTGGAGCTGGTTGTCAGGTGCTGCAGCTGCTCACTGCTCCTCTACAATAGGATGGGTTAAATTCAGAGAATAAATGTCATTCAAAGTTTGTACAATGACATGTGAATGAAGCTTCAAAGCTTCTTCATGGCAGTGGTAGTCCCTGATGGCAGTGGCCGCTAGCAGCAGCAGGATGCCTCACCCTGCCACACTGCACATGTCGTCCAGGAATGGTTTGAGGAACATGATGAAGTCTTCAAAGTGTTGCCTTGGCCTGCAAGTTCCCCAGACCTTATTTTGATTGAGCTTCTGTGGGATGTGCTGGACTTGGATGTCTGATCCTTGGTGACTCCACCTCGAAAATTACAGGACTGGTAGGCTCTGCTGCTAAAGCTTTGGTGCCAGACACCACAGGACCCCTTCAGGGGTCTTATATAATCCACGCCTTGGTGTCAGGGGACCTACAGCATGTTACGCAGTCGGTCATAATGTTTTGGCTCATCAGTGTATCCACCAGCACAGTTTAGATAGATTGCAGTATGTGTAGCATTTAAATTGATGTTTAGATTCTGAGTAAAGCCAAGAGGATCTCTGATCAATCTGCTGTAACATCTCCATCTTCTTTAAGTGTGACTGTGCATAAAAAAACAAGGCAAATAAGACACAATAGGAGGCAGATGCTGTGAGCCACTCACTATGAGCTCCCTGTACTTCTTCTTTAGTCCCTGGTGACGCTCTCTGAGCTGGTTTGCCATCAGTTTGTACTGATCCCTCTCCTGCTGACAGGTATCCAGCTCCTTAGACAGGATGAGCAACGCCTCCTTCTTACTTTCCAACTTGCGCTTGCACACCAGGAACTGATGCCATGACGCCCAGCACATAGAGGTTCAACAAAGACAGAGGCAAACAGGAGCAGACATTCTCATCATGTGAGGAATTGTAAACAGGAGGAGATCATTAAAGCATCCAGCCTTGTGTGCAGGAGTAAAGTCAATACAGGTCTGCGTAATACACACTTGCTGACTTATTGACAAGTTTCTAGCACATGCCAGCCTGTACAAAGTCAATCCTTGTGTATATATCTGAAGATCACTGTGTTGTCATTCTGAGTGAGGTGCCTGTGAGAGCCATGACACCAGAGTCTAGTTTCCATATAGACCTACATGGCCAATAGACTGATTCTGACATAAAGCCTCCACCTAAGCTACTGAGGCTCAGTTGAACGTTTGCTTCTCTTCATAAGGATGACAGAGAGCCACAGGTGGGTCAGTCTGCCTCGCTGGCCCGCAGAAGTGAAGGAACACACACGGGTGAACCTGTCACCCGTGGGGAGCCTAGGCTCATTTCCATCCTACGCTAGAACAACATCATGTGACAACATGATCCCGTCGACGGGTGTGTGTGTGTGTGTGAAACAATGGCTCTCCTGCCCGGTGAAACAGTATACGTACAATATGGAGCCCCCGGATGTCGGTTCCATATGGACAGGGACAGGCGGAGCCCTGGATCAAACTGCATTCAGCTGCTTGAGGCTCACTCACCTCGTTCACCAGCCCTTGCCAGTCACTCTCGCTCCTTTTAGAAGACTTCATGGTTGGGAATTCCTGGAGAAATGAGCCAAATACAAATACGGCAGCCCAAAATGGGAAGGATCCCGGTTCCCTCTGCTGTGGTCCTGGTCCGCCAGGCCTGCGTTTGTTGACCGTGTGACGTCACCCTCTGGGTTGTGAGCGGATGTGGGCGGACCCCCGCTGTGGTGAGGCGCGCCTGTGCCTGTCACTACTCCCATCATCACCATCATCACCATCATCACCATCATCACTGTAGTCGCCATCGTCATCGTCTGTGTGAATGTGTGTGTGGGGGTGTCGATCCTAGCTTTGTTTTTTTTCCTCCTCAAACTTCATATCATTCATTTTGAAGACATCACACATCGCGATATTTGCTCGGAACCGACACAAATCCTGTCACATGACCAAGTCCATCGCGCATCAGGCAACGCGTCGGCTTCCAGATATGCATGCATGGCAAATAGTTTTATTCTGATGATACCACTTTTACTCTCAAAGGGCTTCATATAAAATGAGAGGGGTCCATTTTGCGTGTAATGAGTACTCCCCACACTTTGAGAAAGCCTAACTGACGGACAGACTTGTCTTTGGAGGAGCGCTCGTATTCGTATTGAGGGTTTTAAGCTTGATAGACACTATGATGCTGTAAAAATCTCATTTCATTCACAAGTGATTGCCTATAGCATAAATACTGACATACGAGTATTTTTCTACAATAATGGATCATTCAATCGATCCAATTCCTTCTTTTAACACCAATGCAGCACTGAAGATGCAGTTCATATATTCCATCCATAGATGGCACTGCAGGATATACCATGAGTAGACATCGGGGGAAACTTGCCAATGGAGGTAGATGAAGTTAGTAAGACCCTCTGAGCCCATCTCAAGACCAAACCAGTGTGTCCGTATTCAAAATAGATTTAAAATTAGCTTCATTTTAGCATAATTCAAAATATTCTATATATTACCACTAGTGAGGTTGTGGGGAAATTCCTTCATAAGTTCATCAAATGAAACTGAGGAAGGGGGTCTGCAATTTTTTTAATGTAATAATGAAGCTTTTTTATTCAAACACAAACTGCCAAGATACATGAGGTGCAGCCCGGAGCAGCAGTTTTAAAAAAAAACAGCACCTTTGCTAACGCTATAGCGTTAATCTTCTTAAATCATCGCAACAATTTAACTTAATCTAAACTTCGAATGCACATCATCGTGACATCGATTTGTCAGTCATAGCTTTCATCGACACTTCCTCATAAAGATCGGGGTGGTAGAATCGGAGCTGTTAACACAGCTGACCATCGGGCAAACATGATTCTTTTTTTGGGGGGGGATAAATATTCCATCTCACTGCTTTCTTTCTGTTTGCACCACAATAAATAACGTCGTGGCGTGTTGTTGTCCTTTAACAGTCACTTCTGTTGTGGACCAACAGTGATGATCCCTCTCGGCGACCATGGCTAGTAATCTGGTGGAAACAGGCGATGAGAGGAAGTTTCAAATTTCAATGACTTTATTGACATTGTGCAAACACAACAAAACTACAATCGGGTCAACCCCAAATGGTGCATATTACAGAGAATAAAGACAAGATAAGAGAGATGAAACACCTGTAGTTAAAAAGTACAAAAATGCATTAAAAAAACATAATCTATAGTAAAATGAAGTTTTGCTAGCAATAAAATATGATACAACCGATGAAGAGAAAAAACATAATAAAAAATGCAGTAAGGGTGCGATGGGCAGACGTGTGGGCTCAAAGCGCACACTTAAGGGCAAAATTGGTAAATAAGAAAAAAAAGTTTGGGCGTTTCCATTATGAAAGAGGAGGCAGTGTGTTGAGGACAAACTCCTGATAGGCCAATTTCAGTTTCGCTTCATCAATGTGACGTCAAGTCCCACCAACCAATGAGAAGTTGAGGAAGGTAGGCGCTAGGAGGAACCGAAAGTAAAGTCTAGGAGGAGCGGGGAAACGAAACTTAAGGACGACCAGTAGCAAGAAGAAATCCTATTGGACAGAGGATCTGGGGCTAGGAAGTAACAGGCATACTATTGGGATTAGAAGCAGAGAGGGATCGTCCACTTGAAGAAAACTGCATGGTCTCT
This sequence comes from Regalecus glesne, assembly GCA_900302585.1. Taxonomy (NCBI): domain Eukaryota; kingdom Metazoa; phylum Chordata; class Actinopteri; order Lampriformes; family Regalecidae; genus Regalecus; species Regalecus glesne. The sequence continues at coordinate 12,568 of OMLC01035833.1, forward strand.
TAATCAATATGCCCTGAATAGAGGCCAGATTTCATACACAAAATGATGCGAATGACACAATGATAAATAACATTTGTCAAACTGTGCTTTGAGAGTTGTGGGTTGCTACTTAAGTAATATAAACTGAAAGTAAGAATATCATTTCTCTGGTTTTATGCTCACATAAGTTGCAGATTTCATGTCAAATAAAATGGTTAAGCAGACTGACCAGCTGCCTTTTCATCACATCTGGGAACTGATGCTAAGCATTCCCTTGAGGCCTCTCCAAAGAAGAGGGGCGACGTTCACAGATATGAAACAGTGACTCAAAGGGAGCATTGCAGCAAAAAGCAAGGGTATCAGTGATTCCGTGGGATCAAGTAATGGCAGTTCTAAGCTTTCTGATACATAAAGTAATGAGACATGGTCCCTCATTAATTGAGGGCAATTTTCTAGGATTTAACATGCAACATTTGCACCTCAACCACCCTCTTATCATGGCTATTTAGAGAATTATATCTTGAAAAAAACCCAATGCTGTTTAGCATCTTGACATTTTACTCTGATTTCTGATATCTCAACACCTAGACACAAACATAATAGAGAACTTCTCTTTTCTCTGAAAAGAGAAGTTCCATCCTATTGTATAGGAGCAGTGAGCAACTGCAGTGCTTGAGGATCAACTCCAGTTCTCTTTTCCTATTGCCTTGCAAAGGAACACAGGTAGGAATATTAACCCTAACATGCATATATTTTAGATTCATCTTTTGATAATATCATAGTAAAAATCAGTGCATAAGGGGTATGGTAACTTGGCAGTATATAGTGTGTGTCAGGTAATGCTGACCCTGATGTTGCAGGTTTGATCCCATCATGGGGCATCAGGAAGGGCACCCCCACACTCCATCTAAGTTCATGTCCAACCCCACAATGTGTAGACTAATCGTGGTATGTACAAAAAGGAGAACTTTTTATAGACATACAATGCACAGCACTGAGAGATTGCCGAGTTTGGGAGTTGCTGGTCATTCATGTTGCACGGTGTAGTCTCTCCATGTTTCTTTCATGTAGTTGAGGAAGGACAGAAAAGCCACTTTATGTGGTCATTGCAGTCTTACAATGATTTTTTTCCTCTGCATTTATCCCATCCCATTGTATAGGAGTGGTGGGCAGCTGCAGGGCCTAGGGAACAGTTAGGGGTTCAGTGTCTTGGTCATGGTTTCTGAAGGAACCGGGGATCAAACCAGCAGCCTTCTGATTACTATAGGACCCACTCTACCTCCCCAGTCACACCATTCCTAGGAATACGGTGCATGGTAGCACATTCGAGTCTCATCTGAGTTTTGAGGTCCATCTCATGGAATCACATTGGGATTCTTGGACAGATGTACAGGGGCACATCCTATTCTCAGGTTTTGTGGTGAATTCCCATTTTTCTAAAACATTTTTATCAGGACTGGCCTCGAGTGCCACCCTTGTTCTTTGGCAAACTTGTAAACACATCCGAAGAGGTCTGGAAACAATGTAATCAGGTCTAATTTGACAGCATCGTCATAGCTGTAAAGAGAGAAAGAACATATTATTCACCAAATCAGTCTCTCAGTTTATAGGTTGCTCTAAAAACAACAACATTGTAGCATGAAAATTATCTTCTGTTTTGATAAGGAGTAAAACTCTGCTGCCATGACTCCAGTACAATAGGAGTGATTTTTAAGAACAGATTGATCGCCAAATTTCACACAACCTGTATCTCGTGTGCAGGGCTAGAAAGTCATGGCACAGGCTAAAAGGATTGAGGTAAGCAGTAAAGACATTATTTCTGTGGAGCATACAGTGGTTATGTGAAGAATCATTTTGTTGCACCTTTTAGCATATTCATTTTACCATTATCTTTATCATCCTTGTGCATGCATTAATCAAAATATTGCCATAGACTGGTGACCTATAGTTGAATATCTCGTTTGCATGTGAACATACGCATTATTAAATAGATGGCTTATCAATGCCATGTAATGGTGGAGGTTTGTTAAAAGTCTATGTAACGTACTGGTGCTCCTGGATGTTGCGTATGAAGCGTAGTAGTCCCATCGAATTCTCAGGGTAGCTCTTCCTATAGCTGTCCAACTTCCTGACCAGCTCAGGTGGGAACTGGAATGCCAGATCAAACTGATCATGAAGAAAATCCACAGGATAGTACAGACTGAAGCACATGGAAAAATATCAAGTTTTAAGTCACCTTGCTTTTCCAGCAGTTGAACAGTCCCCCCTCAGCAGACTGATCCAGAGAAACAATCAGTCCCGGGTCGGTTTTCCGACAGTTCTCCACCTCTTCCACATTACCAACTCTTCTCAAGTATTCCACTTTCCTGAAAGATTATCACACCTTACATCATTTACAAACACTCAACAATGGGACGCAAAATTGAAATCTGAACATCCAGCTGTTTAAGGTGCTGTATATAATCAGCCATGGAAATGAAGAGGCGTTGAGATGTCAGTGGCGATAGAGCTGATTAAGAGTATCGATAAGTCCTCCTTACCGTTCATCGGGCCAGAAAAAGGGATGAGCCAAACATCGATCCACTGTCGGTCTCTTTTTGGGATCTTCATTTATCATGCACTCAACAAGATCCACTGCAACCACGTCCCGGACATGATCCAGCTGATGCTTGCCATTATAAATGTTGTACTCGCACTCAAAGCCTTTGCCAAATGGATGATGTCCTCCTGAGAGAATGTAATATATCAGCATCCCAGCCACCTTTAAAAAAGTGAAATGATGATATGTGTTAATTAAATAAGTAAACATTCAACTTTTCCTGAAGTTGAGGCTGAAATCTGTGATTTCTCTCCATTAATGAGTTATTATGTTAGCCATCTGGACAATGAAGGCAGGCTACGTCATGCTAACTGGTATCTTCATAATGGTTGGAGACACTCTCCAGTCTCCCAGTTGAAATGTTTTGACTGGGTCACATGAACGCCGATGCAGCGACAGGTACATATGTATTGGAGACAACTCCATCAGGAAAACATGTGGTGGAAATGTGGTGACGCTTCCGTTGGACAGACAATCGATATTAGAGAACAGTGCTCCTGTATAGTCTGATGTGGTTTTTAGTACAATAGACAACCCGCTTTAACTTTGGCTTTGAGGAACTATTCTTACATGGATGGGAACTGTTATGTGCTGAGCTAAAGGACAGACTGCATCAGGAGTGATGGGCTAGTTACTCAATTCACTAGCCTCCTTACTAGGGAAATAAATACCCTAAGCTCAACCATGTAAAACATAGAAACAACCCGCAGGGCCTCTGAAAGGGGAGAAAGATAACATGGCAACAACTGCAATGGCTAAGGAAAATGAGACGGAGATTCCTCAGAGATGTGGGTGCAGCATGGGGAATGTGACGACACTGAGGAGATTGTGAATTCACCAAGACATGAGGACCTCCAACAACACTGCACTGCCCAGGCAGGCCTGGAGGACAACTCAAGTCCACCTCAGCTTCCTGATCAGGTTGACCTATGACACCCTGAATCCGACTCCGAACCTGACCCAGTGGTATGGCACAGAAACAACATGTCAGCTCTGTGGCAGTGGGAGCACAGGGCTCCAGCACATCCTGTCAGGCTGTAAAATAGTACTGACATAGGGCAGGTACAGATCGAGGGATGGCCAGGTTCTACGGAAACAAACAGAAGTGCTGGAGTCCAAGAGACAGGAGGTGAATTCCACAAGTCCATCCTAGGCCCGGAGAAAGCTTGCCTTTGTCAGATAGGGAAGAGGGCAAGAGGTCTACCAGGACTCACGAGATTAAACTAATTTACAAATGCCCAACAGGTAAATAACCATCCACTTACCTGTATATGGAATCCTTTTTGCCTCCGACATCAAAATACATCACAACACTGTTCCACTGTAACATTGTCCAATAGCACTGCCACATCATCTTCACTTTGATCAAATAAATGCTTACCAATGGAGAAAAACACAGATTTCAGTGTTAACGTGAAATGGAAAAGCACAACCTGTATATCGGTGCTCCTCTGATATGGTATCTCGGCATCTTCATTCAATGTCTCCTTGGCCACCCAGCACTTTGTTCCTGCTCTCCGAGTGACTAATGTTGATCGACCTTGGGGCAATCTTCTACTTATGCCAAAATCTGATAATTTGGCCTTCTGGTCCACATCTTGAGGAGAAAATGGTAAATACCAAAACATAGATGATAGATGTTGACCAAAATGAATTAGAATATCAAAGGTATGCTTCCTCATTTCATATTTGGCTTACCTATCAACACATTCTGAGGTTTGAGATCCCGGTGGAGGATTGGAGGGTTTTGACTATGAAGCACTTGTAAACTGGTGAGAACCTGCTTCACAAGGTCTTTCTTCAACAAAGTATGAGAGTCTTTGGTAAACTCCATCTCGACATACTCTTCCAGGGTGTACTCACATAGTTGAATGGCAAGGTAACAGAAATTCTCATCCTCTGCCAAATCAAAATATCGCACAATAAAACTATGGATAAGCTCTGGCCGTCGTAAAAAGTCTTCCTCATTCTTCAACATTTGATAGTTGACTTTAGACATTCTCTTGATGGCAACTTCAGTGCCATCCTCCCTTAGCCCCAGAAACACCTCACTTCCTTCACTTCCATTTGCAATGCGAAATTCCTCATCTTTTGAATATATGAGGCTTCCCACTCTGACAACTCTTTCCTCAATGTTAGTAGCAAGCTTCTCCAATTTTGCCTCCCACCTCTTACTGATTTTGAGCCATTTTCGCGGTGGTGGCCCAACACCAACGGATAATTGGACAGATTTCGCACCATGCGTCGCAATCGCAGGGTGCTCATCATATGTATCAGCATCATCAACTGAATCAGAAAAATCGTCATTGTATAAGTCATTTAAGCCCTGGTCATCCAAATCATCATTAAAATAATCTATATGATCATCTGCATCACCGGCATCATAATCATCATATCTATCCATATCAACGTCATTCCATGTGTCATGATCATAATCATCATGTTGATCGTTGATGTCATTCCAGTCATCATCCATGTCTTTACATCAAAGTGACTGTGGGGTGAAAGAAAAGAGTTCAAATTAGGTTTAAACTGACATTTCAAAATGTCATCAAACAACAACTTTCCTCAATCAACTACTGTAAGACAATGCACATTTTATTTTGCAGAGCTGCTCTCCCCCTAGTAAACTCTGCTTTAGATTGCCATGAGATGTCTATGATTATCTAAAGATGGGCCTCCTTCAGTGAACACTATGTTGGGACATTTGTGAAGATAATCCATAAATAG
>OMLC01035836.1:0-17655 GCA_900302585.1 Regalecus glesne
AGGGGTCACCACAGAGCACCATCTCCATCTCTTCCTGTCCTCTACATCTTCCTCTGTCTCACCAGACACCTGCATGTCCTCCCTCACCACATCATAAACCTCCTCTTTGGTCTTCCTCTTCTCCTCTTGCCTGGCAGCTCCATATTCAGCATCCTTCTCCCAGTATACCAGCATCCTTCTCCCAGTATACCAGCATCCTTCTCCCAGTATACCAGTATCTCTCCTCCACACATGTCCAGACCATCTCAGTCTGGTCTCTCTGGCTTTGTCTCCAAACCCTCCACCCTGAGCTGTTCCTCTGATATACTGGTTCCTGATCTGGTCCTTCTTCATCACTCCCAATGTAAATCTCAGCATCTTCACCTCCTCCACCTCCAGCTCCACCTCCTGTCTGTCTGTCAGTGCTACTGTCTCCACACCAGACAACATAGCTGGTCTCACCACCATCTGTAGACCTTCCCTTTCACTCCTGCTGGTACCCTTCTGTCACACATCACCCCTGACACTCTCCTCCACCCACTCCACCCTGCCTGCTCTCCCTTCTCCACCTCTCAGTCATCGTTACCCAATTCATAGGAAATGAGCTGCCAATTGACACGGGTACCACCAAAACACAGTTTTACTGATAGCTCTGTAAAGATATATCCTACTGGTGGGCTTGTGAAAATGGTAAATGGACTGATTTTTATAGAGCACTTTTCTAGTTTAGTGACCACACAAAGCACTTAACAGTGGCTGCCTCACATTTACCGAACAGAGGGATTAAAGGCCGGACGCCCCTTTCCTTTTCCCTCTTCCCTTTCTGCAACGAATGACTTTGAGGTGTGCACTCTACTGCTGAGCCACCGCAGCCCCAGATAAAAATAGATTGCTGCATCAGTAATGGAACTAGTAAGAAACAAAGTTGTGGAGAGCTGCAATCTTAAATGAGATGGTGAAAGCTGAATGAATGTGAACTCTGTTACGCATGACTGTGAGGTACAAAGGAGCCCAGTGATCATTTAAGTTAAGTCCAGAGCACTTAAGTGCAGTCTAACATTTATTTATAAAGTGGAAGGCTTTATCTTGAGAGACAGACAAGAGATTTGCTGTAAAATGATCCGCTCCATTGCCTGACAGTCATGGCGTTAAGCTCTTGCAGGCCTCTTGCTGTTTTAGGATTTTTTAGAAATTCCTTCAACACTTGCCGTAGTGGTGAATACGAGGCCAGTGATGGCCGAGCGCTGAGGTCTTCCAGAGGGTACTGGTGGCTCGTCTGCTACCAAGGCCAGTGCCACGTGACATCACATGCTTTCATGTGATGCGCTGAAGTGCTGGAGCTGTGGATAGCTTTCATTTGGAATTCCAATTTAATGGTATTTGAGCTCCAGGACAGAAAATTCAGTCAGTAGCTTCGCAAGAGAGTATGAGGACACAGCCCGAGAATCTGCTGTTTGACTTGAATCACAGACACCAAGATGAGTGGAATAAAGATGCTTGGACCCTTAACACTTGGTGAGATGTGCATTTTTGACTGTATTTTACAGGAGGGGCGGAAGACAGAAAGGGACTTTTATCGGTTTGGGTGTTGGGCTCCTATTGCATACCGGCATCTGTACTGTTGGCCTTGTTATGAGCTGCTTGTCACTGCTGTGCTGTGGTTAAAACCTTATCAGTTCTGCAATTCGCCGTAATGGGCTCTGGAGAAGAGCGTCCACTTAACAGTCTTACAAAGGAGACGTAGTGCAAGGGCTGTGTGCATTTAACGATACTTTGAGATTGAGTATCAAGGGTGTGTCTTGAATTCATGCTGGCGGTTGGTTAGCTGTACTAGTTATTCTATTTGTGCCCTGCTGTGGATATATGTGTGTGTTGAAATCCAGTTTTATCCAGTTGAAAGGAACAGGATTTAAAGACTGTGCATGCACTAGGTGGTCAGTGGTATCTGGAGGAACACGTAATTGTATTCTTCAAGGTAATGTAAAGTGGCAGCATAGCTCAGGAGGGAGGCCGATGGTCTAGTAATCTGAAGATTGGTGGTTTGACCCCCCGGCCCTGCAGAAAGCATGTGGAAGTGCACTTGAGCATAGATGCTGAGCCCCTAACTTTTAGCCCTATTCCTTTTCTTGCTTTTGATGCACTTGGTTGAGGCTCATGCAATCTTGTTAGTTTATTTTGGTTGGTGTGTCTTAGTTGATGTTGTGTCAGAGTCTCATGATGGCACTAGGATTGCTATCTAGCTTCTAGTGTTGCTCCAGTAGCCTTTGCACCTTGACCCTATGCACTTGTTGTACTTCACTGGATAAGAGCGTCTGCTAAATGCCCGTAATGTAATGTAACTGCTCAAGCCCTGTCGGCCTGTCCAGGACGTTTCCTCACCTTTTACCCAATGAGCACTAGGATAGGCTCCAGCATGAGTCCGCGACCTGATTTCAGATAAGCTGTAGATGATGGATGGATGGATCCGCGACCTGTCCCCAGATGAGTGGTTGACGATGGATGGATGGATGGATGGATGGATGGATAGATGGCTGTTATGCAGTTCATTCTATAAGTGTGCTGACATGATATGTAATTAGAAAGGGTTTTTTCTCTCTGTTTGCTGTGACACTATAACTAGAGCGCAACGGGCATCAAAATGCAATTTGAACTCAAGTCAGTCGGTGTTGAGGCGGTTAACTTCCTCCTAGCATAGTATTATGAAACCACATCAGACCGCATCACATTTGAGAAAAACATTTAGAAAAAGTCTTTCAGTTACTTAGTGAGTATTTTGCCCTATGTTAAAATAATAGAATTGGCAAACGTTGATATTTCAAACCTCACCCACTATTCTTTTGGATATAAAATCATTTTACATGCCAATGGTTGACATGGCAAATTCTGTTGTAGCTGGTTCATCGAGTACTATAATCCAATGATGTGAAGCCCTCACTTTCTCTCTATATGTAAGTATTGCCATAAGTCAGCATCCAGAGGCTTCAGAAAGTATTCAGACCTTCACTTGTTTGCACACTTTGTGTCATGGGTTTGATTTTATATCGCTAAAATTGACACTTTGCCCATCAGTCTGCTCTCTATAACCCATAATGATAAAGTGAAAATGTGTTTTTGCAAAATTTGATAAAGATCAAAAACTGAGATCATACAGAATGATTCAGACCCTTTGCTATGACTCCAAGTTATGGTCGGGTGCATCCTGGTTGTTATCCTGGAGATGGATCTAGAATTTGACTGGAATCCACCTGTGGCAAGTGGAATTGATCGGATGTTGCTTAGAAAAGCACAAATGATCCACACTGCATGCCAGGCAAGGAACCATGCCATGAAGTCCAAGGAACTCTCTGCAGACATCCATGATGACGTTGTGGCGAGGCATTGATCAGAACAAGGGTATGGAACCATATCTAAAGCTTAGAGTGCTACCAGGATCACAGTGGTATTAAAAATTGTGAAATGGAAGAAATGTGGAACCACCAGGGATCTTCTAAGAGTCGGCCATCTGGCTAAAACTGAATAACTGGGCAAGAAGTGCATTCATTGGTCAAAGATGTGACCAAGAACCAAACGGTCACTAACAGAGCTTCAGAAGTCCTCTTCAGAGATGGGAGAACCTGCCAGAAGGATGACCATCTCAGTAAATGGTAAAGGAAGTCATTTTTACATAGCGCTTTTCTAGTCTAGCCACCACTAGTCCCTGCTTAATCAAGTCTTTATGTTAGAGTGGCTACACAGAAGCCTCTCTTGAGTGAAAGGCATCCCAAACATCATTTGAAGGACTCTTGAGAACATGAGGAATTAGATGCTTTGGTCTGATGAGACCAAAAAAACCTCTTCAGGCAGAACTCAAAGCACTATGTCTGACAGACAAGACGCAGCTCATCACCTGGCTGATACCGGCCCTAAGGTGAAGTATGGTAGTGGCAGCATCATGCTATCACTGTGCTTCTCAGTAGCAGGGATAGGGAGACAGATTAGAATTGAGGAAAGGATGTGTGCAGCCAAATGCAGAAAAGTCCTTGAAGAAAACCTGCAGGCAACCGCAGACTGGGGCGATGGTTCACCTTTCAGCACGACAATGACCGGATGCATCCAGCCAACACAATGCAGTATCTGCTGGAGGATACTGCACCAGTATCCTTTGTACCTTGACCCTATGCACTTGTTGTACGTCGCTCTGGATAAGAGCATCTGCTAAAGGCCTGTAATGTAATGTAATGTAATGTAATGCAGGAGTGGCTTCAGGAAGAGTCTCTGGCTGTCCTTGAGTGGCCCAGCCAAAACCCAGGCTTAAGTCAGAATCAGCCTTTTTCTGCCAAGTGTGTCGATGGACATGAGTAAAGTTAGCTGTGTTTCACAGCAGCTTCCAGCACTTGCAGACGTCACTCACATGAAAGAGAAAACATTTTTTTTTAAAACAGTAATAAATAAATTCTTCATTGAGTAGATAAGGAAATGGTTTCAAAGGATTATCACATTAGTTGAAATGATTTGGCTGGCTCTAACAATGTATTTTCTCTTCATCTAGAACAACATAATATACTTTATGAGCAGAGGATTGTTTTAGCTGTGCAAATGCACTTTTCATATTGTAGTCAAAAATTCGGATTTGGAATTTCAATGTATTATACTTTTCTCAAGCATATGGCATCTCTGAATAACCTCCATCTCTTACAGCTTTGGTCAAATCGTGTGTGTATGTGAGTGTGTGTGGGTGGGTGGGTGTGTCCACTTGATTTTTGGAAAGTCATCACATGTCCTTTGTAAACGCCTGTGTCTTTTGCTTTAAGCTCAGACATGAGCGGGGCCAGTAACACACTGGCGAGGGAGTTCCTGACTGATGTACACCAGCTATGCAGTGCAGTGGCCCAGAGAGCGGAGGCACGGGAAGAGGATGAGGAGGAGAGCCACATGGTTGCTCTGGGAGAGTACTTGGTCAGGGGGCGGGGCTTCCTCTTGCTCAGTGCTCTGGACTCCATTATTGACCAGGTGAGATATTCAACCTTGTCTAATATATACGTCTGAAAACCAAGAATGTATTTGTATGTGCCACAAGCTGTATAATGTCAGGGAACACTGTATGTGACTAATGTGACAACTGTACATTGATAGTCTGGTTGAGAAAAGAGCATTGTGACGGAGCGACTCTGTCATGGATTGTGGGCAGCATGTGTGCATACATACATCACATAAACCTCACGCTCAAGATCAGGATGCAAGGAGCAGAGGTGGGCAAGGTGGATGAGTGGAAATACTTGGGGTCAATTGTTCAAACTATAGAGTGTGGACGAGAGGTGATGAAGAGAGTGTAGGCTGGGTGGAGTGGGTGGAGAAACGCGTCAGGTGATTTGCAATAGAAGGCTAGCAGCAAGAGTTTGTACATCTTTCCATGTAGCTGAAATGGCAGACTGTTCACCACTGTGCTGTGTCCGTTTCAGCTGGATAGACTGTGAGTAGAGTCTCCACGCTGTAACTCCAGGTCAAGTGCTAAGGTTCTCTGTCTCTGCTCAGAGTTATGAGAGCCTGGCACATGTCTCAACTGGAACCTCAATCAAAATAACTTTATTCATGGCTTCAATTTTGTTTGCTGTGGTCAGAGACACAGTAGGGGCTTTGTCAGTGAGGACAGAGGCCAGGGCCTTCATTCTCAGTTGCTTTCACAGAGCAGATAATAGCAACTTTCAAACGGCATCGATTGTGTCGCAGTCCAGCTTTTGAATTCTGAAGAAAATGGAGGTCTTTCTGCTAACACGGGTGCAGTGAAAGTGAATTGACTCTATTCACAGAAGCAACATTCAGGGCTCTATCTTACACCTGGCACAAAGCAGCCCCAAGTCTAATGCAAGTGTCCTTGCTGACTGACGCAGTTGTCATTTTCATGCCCTCAGTGCACACGTTTTTGTTGTTGTTGTTTTTTCCCTAGAATACTTTATCCAACCTAACCCCTATACCCATGTGAGGCTTAGCCAATTATGCCCCACTAACCATGGATCTCTGGTCATGGGTGGAAATGGCGCAGCTGGGATTCGAACACCCAACTCTATGACGCAGAGATGCAGTGAACATAGGTGCTTCAACCCCCTACGCCACCGGAGGCCTCAGTGCTCCTGTTGTTTAAATAGAAAATATTTTCGAGGCCCTCTGAGCACCCATGAGTGTCTTGGTCTAAAATGTGATGTGGTCAGGCTCATTATAGGCACTATCTTGATTACTGGTGTATTGCGGTTGCTATCTTGAGGCAGAGGGAAGTGGTTGTGCTATTGACTAACATAAACCTGGTGTAAGGTCAATGGTGCAGTATTGTACTGCTATTTAAAGGGGTACATTATTCAGATAGTTCAATGCACCTACATCGGCGAGTACACTAGGTCTCTGCTACTTTGTAAATACACTGTTAGAATACCAATCTGCCAAGGTGCAAGTAAACCTGGATTTAAGGGGAATGAGGGATGCCACAGGTTTATTTCATGTTCTGCTTAAAACAAACTTGTGATTTCATAAGATACTAAATGTAAAAACCATTTAATTTGCTTTGTACTCGGATTTTCTGCTGTTAAACTAGCAAAAGTGGATTTGAATGTGTCCTTAATACACTTGCTGCATGCACTTTAGACAGTGCACTTAGATTGTTAAAATAAACCCCTTACTGTTCCTGTTATTAGTGTCCATTGTTGTGGTAGCCCAGTGGTAGAGTGTGCATGTTAGGAAATGACAAGCGAGACAACACGGGTTTGAGCCCACTGTGGGACATCAGGAAGTAACTGGTTCCAATGGCACCCTTGTACAGTATACCCTGCCTCATGTGAATATGAAGTTGTCTTGTGTTGACTGAACTTGTGGTGTGGAAGCTATGCCCATCTAACTTTGGGAACCAGCCACAGGGCTGCCCTCTTGCTGATCCGCTGTTTTTTTTTTGTTGTTCTGTGGCTACTAACCACCGCTAGCAACCATTTTACGATACTCTGTGTCAGTATTATGCACAATCTCACTGGTAAATGATTAGAAGAAGAAAAACCAACAGCAGCACAAAAATCCACAAGTGGATTGGTTGATGTTTGTAGACACATGTAGTCTAGCAACATGTGAGCAAACAATCTCATATATGTGAAGACAACTTTGCTTGTTAGCTTGTTCCCCTCACATGTTAGATAAATACCTGCTATTTTTAGGTACTCCCATGTCCCACCTTGTGTCTAACCACTGGTTTGGCACTGATTTAGATGACTCTAGGCTGTCTCATCATCTTCTCCTGTGAATAAGGATGATAAGACACCTATTCATCTCTGGAGCAGGGACAGTGAACACCAGGGACTAAGGTTATGAATCCTTGGTAAACTCTGGATTGTGGATTTAGGTTTGGCCTGGAAAGTTGGAAGAAATATTTTGTTTCCTTGAACTTGCCAGGCTTTAACACAGTGACGCATAGGAAGCATCCCCGCATCTTGCCAAAGTATCTCAAACGGCAAATGTTGATCGCATACATGCAAAGCGGCAATTGCAGAAATCCAAGACATTTCATCTGCAAGGACATTGAGCGGCTGAGGATGGCTCTCCTTTTATGAGAAATGCCTCGGATGACAGCGGGACACTAAAGGGCATTGGACTGTACTAAAGGAAGAGCTTTCATGCTGATGCTACATCGCCTGCATGGCTTTAAAACCCATGTCTGATCATCTAAATTGAGTGAATATCAAACACGCTACAGCCCCATGCATGAATTCAGCACTTTAAATAAGATACATGGAAACAACAGGAAATTTGTCTGCTGTATTTGGTAGACTTGGGAAGACTATTACAAATCCCCAACGCACAAAATTACATCTTTTCAAGCAATTCTGAATCTAACTGGTATTCTCGATGAGAGTAGTGAAACATTGCAGGCGAGATGTCTATATGTCTCAGGCCATCTTGGAGTGGCAGCGAGTGTGCATATGGTTGGGTGTTATGTTGTGACGTGAAAGTGTGGAAAAAGGGTGGAGTGGGAGGAGTAGGGAACATTCTAGATAACCTCAGTTTGTCTGGTCACACTCTTAGGAGCTGACCTGTCGGGAGGAGCTGCTCACCCTGCTGCTGTCCCTGCTACCACTGGTCTGGAAGATCCCAGTGCAGGAGGAGAAAGCCCCAGGTCAGTACTCAACCACAAACACAGATCTTTCTACCATTTTACTTCTAGACGCAAGGATTCATATAAACATCTCAACACACTACTTATGATATTCGTCATCTACCTTTTGTTCATAGTTTATTGCTTTAATTTTTTTCTCCACATGTCTTTTACATACAGCCAATGAGCCTGATGAGTCGAAGCTTTCATGCCAGACCTGTAATGTAGACTTTTGATGAATCTTTCATAGCAGATTGTTTTCTACTTGATTTTGCTTTTTCTATTTAAGCTTTGTTTGAATACCCAGATTGTAGAAGAAGTAACAATGAACCATCAAGGTTATGAAATTTATGATTTATAACTTATTGATCTCTGCGGTGAAGAATTATTTTTTTACTGGACATCTCAAAATGCTTAATTTTCAATGTAATGTCAACCTGGTCCACATTGCTCTCCATCATGAGTGAAAAGCTCAGTTTAACTATTGTATTTTCACAAACTGAAATAGTTGCACATTGGGATGATACTGCATATTGAAAGTCAACAGAATTGAACTTACCCGTTTTGAGCTTGCACATTCTTGACATTGAGTTTTATTGCTTAAAGAATCCTTTCAAATGTGTTGAATTCTTTTAAATGTATAACTTGTTTTGAATTCCAGATCAAGTTAAATTGAAATATGCATTAAGAATGTCTTGTCTCCTTTAGTAGCTCGTAGATTTTATTCGCCCTGAGATGGAATGATGACCAGTCCAGGGTGTTTCCCTGCCTTTCACCCAATGAGTGCTGGGATAGGCTCCAGCGTGACTCCGTCATCCAACTTTGGATAAGCAGTTGGCGATGGATGGATGGATGAGTGGATTTTAAATAATAAGCATTCGGTGCTCTGAAAACTTTCACACTGCAATAATATCCTCGCACGTAGGAGGTAGCGTATATTTGATAAAGCAAACCACCCGATTAACCAATCTTGGGTATTCAAGTGACCGCTGCTGTGGAAACAAGAAACAAGAACCCAGGTCTAAAAGAACACACCGAAGATTCAAAGAATGTTTTGCATTGCATGCTTGGCAATACAAGAAAGACAAGCCAGTTTGTTACTTTGATGATCACCAGGGCAGAAGTGCAAATGGCGTTAGATGAGAACATAGCATTCTTTGCTCTAATTAGCCAGAGTGCATTTTTATTATATTTTCAATATACAGCTTTTCCTAAATGCCCTGATTAGGTTGCAAATCAAAGCTCTTTTAGGGTTTGATACGAAACCAAATTATCTGAGGGCTTGAATTTGAGATGGCGTGTACATGATTTCGGAGGTTAAGCAGAGCTTGTAAATGTTTAAATGGTACAGGCTCGAGATGTTTCTACTTTCTCACTTTAACATATTTTTTTGTAAGCTATAATCAAAACTTAAGCAAGGGAGAACATGTTCAGATCAGTTTTCCATTATACACGTCATACTTTAGGAATCGCACACCCACACATGGCTGCACCCAATTCAAATTCAGTATGAACTCGTAGATCACTGGTTGCACAGTCCAGTGACCTGACAGTGGCATTGGTATTTGGTATAGCAGTGCTAATTCTTCTTCACATTGCCCCTAGACATTTTTACTCTTATTAATTCCTTCTCGTGTCCTCGGGGTGTTTTTAACGTGAGGACTAGCCCTGTACAAATTAACTTTACATTATCACCTAACACCTTCTGTATGAATATGTTAGAGCTGGTTTAGGAGTCGAGTATCTGGCTCCTATGGAAGACCAAACATTGAATAAATAGTCCCACAAGGGGAAATTTGGAATTCTCTGCATTTTTACCCATCCTATTGTATAGGAGCAGTGATCTGCCACCATATGGTGCTCGGGGAGCAATAAGGGATCCAGTGTCTTGCTCAAGGACACCTTGACAAGCTTTCTTGCAGAACTGGGGATTGAACCCCCAGCCTTCCACTTGCCAGACAACCGCTCTACCCACTGAGCTATGCCGCCCCTAAAAATTACAAAGGCCGATGTTGATCCCATAACCTTGGGAACTAACGCGCAGAGCTCTACCACCAGCCCCACTCGTTCCAAGATCTTGCATTGAACGCAGTTAACCCCTGTCAGGCCTTACAGGGCATAAATTCAATTATGGGATCAATACCAGACCCCTGCAGAAAGCATGTGGAAGTGTCCTTGAGCAAGACTCTGAACCCCTAAGCGCTCAAGCCCTGAGATGGAATGATGATCTGTCCAGGGTGTTTCCCCACCTTTTGCCCAATGAATGCTGATATAGGCTCCAGCATGACTCCACGACCCAACTTTGGATAAGTGGTTGATGATGGAGGGATGGATTCATCCTCCATGCTGATGTACAGAGGGAGATGTGGTGGCATCAAAATCACCATTAATCACAGGCAATGGCTGATTTACACGATGGGTCATTATTCTGCCACTTGTACAAGGGAACCTTTAAGAACTGATATGCTTTGAAAGGTACCTACTTATATCTTGTGCAATTAGGAATTAAATGTTTTCATGTGCTGACAGATTTCATCCTGCCGTCCCTGCTGGAAGTGTTCCTCAGCCGGGAGGTGAATGCTGTCCCTCTCAGAGCAGGACAGAAGACTGGCCCAGATGCACAGAACTCAGGGAAGAGGTCAAATGCTGGCAGTGGCGCCTGGAAGTCCAGGCGGTCACGGAGAACTGCTCAGAGGTATTCTGTGAGGGATGCACGCAAGTCTCAGCTTTCCACCTCTGATTCAGATGCTAATTCAGAAGAAAAAGCTGTCACTGGACATGGTGGAACGAGGAACAGGAGGTCTCACAGCTCTGCTGTCCACATGAGTAGTCAGCGACACTGTTCAGACAGCCCACCATTACCATCCACCACTGCACCTGAAACCATGAGCGCTCCATACCCCCATCCCCGAGCTTTGGGGTTCCAGACCCTGGACACTGAAACACTGACTGATCCAGCTGCAATGTCAATATTCAACCGCATGGAAAACTCACCCTTTGACCTCTGCCATGTGCTGCTTTCTCTGCTGGAGAAGGTATGTAAGTTCGACATGAGCATAAACCACAACCCTGGCTTAGCAGTCAGTGTAGTACCCACTCTCACGGAGATCCTGACAGAGTTCGGAGACTGCTGTGGACCAGGGGATGGGGGAGGAGGGAGTGCAGGGTCAGAGGAGCTAGCGGGAGGCTGGACAGAAGAGCCTATTGCCTTGGTCCAGAGAATGCTGCTACGCACCATCCTCCATCTAATGTCGGTAGACGTGGGTCAGAGTGAGACGCTTCCAGACAGCCTGAGACGCAGCTTAACAGACCTTCTTCGAGCCACCCTTAAAATCCGTAGCTGCCTTGACAAGCAGGCGGACCCTTTTGCTCCCCGGCATAAGAAGACCCTGCAAGAGGTCCAGGATGACTTCTCATTTTCCCGTTATCGCCACAGGGCCCTGCTGCTTCCAGAGCTTTTGGAAGGGGTGCTACAGGTGCTCTTGGGATGCCTACAGGCCTCAACCCCCAACCCCTTCTTCTTCAGTCAGGCCCTGGAACTCATCCATGAATTTGTCCAGCACCGTGGCCTAGAGCTTTTTGAGGCCACAGCGCTGCAGCTTGAAGCACTCGGAAGGGCACAGGACTCTGAAGTGGGAAGCGAAGCTTTAGATAGGTTGCGTGGTCTCATAGCAGGAGTTCTGAAGATCGTCAGCGCTGTCAAGAAGGCCAAGTCAGAGCAGCTGCACCAGTCAGTGTGTGCCCGGCGACGACACCGTCGCTGTGAATATTCCCACTTCCTGCACCACCACCGTGATCTCTCTGGTTTACCCGTCTCTGCCTTCAAGCAGGCTGCACGATGGAACCCCTTTGAGGAGGAGAGTGAGGGCGTGGAGGGTGATGCTGTGCATTACCCTGAGCGCTGCTGCTGCCTTGCTGCCCTCGCCCACCAATGTCTGCGGCTACTGCAGCGCCTCTCCCCCAGTGGATCAGCAGTCCTGCAGGTTATTGCAGGGGTGCAGGCAGTAGGCATCTGCTGCTGCATGGACCCCCGATCAGTAGTTGGTCCCCTGCTGCATGCCTTCCAGGCTCCTGGCCTGCGCAGTTACCAGTCCCATGTGCTGAGTGTCCTGAGCAGGCTGATTCTTGACCAGCTTGGTGGAGGGCAGCCTTCAGAAAAGGCCAAGCTGGCTTCCTGTAATATATGCACACTGGACAGTAGCCAGCTTCCAGGTCTGGAGGAGACATTGCAGCAAGGGGAGCCCTCTGCCATCCTCCCCAGCCTATCCTACCGCTCCCAGGGAATTTTGCCAAGTGGAGGGGGTGCGGAGGACATGCTGTGGAAATGGGATGCTCTTGAGGCATACCAGGAGCTGGTGTTTGGTGAGGATTGGCAGCTGAGTCAGCAGATAGCTGGCCATGTGTGCTACCTCACCCTGCGGGGAAATGCTATAGTGCAATGGCAGCTTTACACACACATCTTCAACCCTGTGCTGCAGAGAGGAGTGGAACTGGTCCATCATGCCCAGCAGCTAGGTGTGTCCACTGTCTGTGCTCAAGTATGCAGCTACCACTCCCAGTGCCTGCCTGTGGAGGTGCTACTCATATACCTGCAGATGTTGCCTTCTCTCCTCAAGTCAAGGTGAATTTTCCCTTTTTTTCCAGTCCTACTTTTCCTTGTGTATAGTTTAATCCTGAACATTGACACCATTTTAAATGCAGATATAATGCATTTCAGCATTATATCTGTTTTTCTCCATTACCATTTTAAATTTGGTATATTTACTCAGGTAAGCTCATTCGCCATACATTTGCAATAGGCCCCAGCAGTCTCTGGATGCTGTCTCCATGAGGCCAATGCAGAAGAGCAGAGGGGCAGGGTTCATTGTGTTGCCTAATAATCTGTCTAAGTGTGTGCAGCCTCAGCTCAATCACCAGATATCTTAGTGTTCTAACCTTTTATTCATGTTGTTTTGCACATGGTTAACAAAATCAACCCACTGCTTTTGTGAAATAGTGTCAAATTTCCCAGCAACAGATGCATTGCAGTGTTGCACTGAATTGGCCAAACCGAAGGCAGGGAGATACCTAAGCCACTGGAATATTTTGTCATCAGATCTCCCTCTCTGCGTCATGGCTTATTGATGATGTTAAATTATTTATTGCAGCCTCAGTGAGCTGAGGAAGTCAGACGCTCACTGGCAACAGCGGTCTGGGAAGATGGGTACTGCTTTTCTAAATTTAGCACAAAGATGTTCTCAAATTGAAGTTTTTACTTAATGTGAATTTGATCTCGGCTTAACTGAAATGAACATGTCTGCAGCAGGCCGACCAGATTCCTCTTTAGGACACAATCAGTTATTTTCCATGTTCCACAGACTCCCACACCCTTTATTGCTTTGAGGTCTCATGTGCGCCTCGCCTCTCAGAGTTCCAAACCCCTGCAAGTGTGTCGAAAGCATCGTGGAACTGAGTGTAGCGTTCAGAGGTTATCAGCGACATTCATTCTGAATCTCTGGCACTACTGAACCCCATTTCACTGCAGTTTGGTTCAAACACTATGCCAGTGAGGCTACACTGACTATGCCGTTTAGAGTGGTTGTGAATTGCGGACTTGTATATGCTCAGAGACCTCAGCTTATTCAGTCACCTACTGGCAGAACCCCTTCCACTACTACTTGGGTTAATTTTTGTTTCTCAAAGGAGCCTCTTGCTGCCTTTTCTCTTAACTTAACTACATTTGCTATTTTGAGTCATACTGAACTCAGTGATCCAACGGAAGAGTCTTATTTTTAGTTTCCAATTCGTAACGGATGCAAATGGTTTTAAAGAAATTCATCACTTCTCCTTCCTACACCTAAGGAGAGGTCTTCTGTCATGATTAGGTCCCGGGTTGTAGGGATGGACACAAACTTGATGGAGCGTTGGGGAGTGAGGCCGAATGCCCTTCCCAACGCCCTGTAGTGGGTTCAAACCAGCAACCTCTGGCTTATCACCTCCCGAATGAGCATTCTAATTACGGAATTACTACAGCCCCATAAAATTGTGTTGTGACTTAGGCATGTCGTGGGGGATGAAAGGTGAATGCCCTTCCTGTTGCCCTTGGAGGGATTCGAGGGGTCCAAATTTGAAGAGTCCCATCTGAGTTCGTAATTTTTCAAGTAAATGTATTGTGAATTACACTGAAGCTGAAAGTTGTTATTAGAGAAAGTCTCAATTATCAATATTGTTATTAGTGTGCATGTCGCACTCCGTGTTGGTGGTTTTAATGTCTTCATAATCTGCTCTCCCCTGTCTTATGTTCTGTTTCTGTTTCAGGGTGATTCGAGACCTCTTCATGGGCTTCAATGGGCTGAATCAGGTGACAGAGCTGATCTACCTGGATCAGACTCGCTCCTGGGCTTTAAAAGTGTTCGAGACCCTGATCATGGGTGTTGGGGACCAGCAGGCAGATGGAGTCTTTCAGGAGCTGGAGGGTGCTGATGCCCAAGAACGGGAAGCTGTCTTGGGCCTGGCTGAGGAATTAGGGTCCCAAGGGGCTGGAGAGGGCCCGCAGAGTCTCAGTAAGTTCTATGAAGGCCTGAAGGAGGCATGCCCGCGTCGTAGGAGTGGACCCGGGGCTGGACCACGGCGCAACCGTGCAGAGACACACCTCAACACCATTAACCTCTTCCTGTGTGTGGCCTTCCTCTGTGTCAGCAAAGAAGCAGACTCAGACCGTGACTCGGCCAATGATTCTGAGGATACCTCAGGTTATGACAGCACAGCCAGTGAGCCACTGGGGGGGCGGCTGCCTTGCCTGTCCCCAGACAGCGTGGCTCTACCCTCCAAAGAGCAGGTGCGACGGGCTGCGGATGTTTGGTCGGTGTGTCGGTGGATCTACCTGACCAGCCCTGTGTTCCAGAGGCAGTTCTTCAGGCTGGGAGGCCTGGATGTTTGCTTGCGCCTCATGGCCATGGTTATCCAAAAGCTAACCTGTAAGACCAAAGATGGCAAGACCAAGAAGAAGAGGGACAGTAAAGGCAAGTCTAGTCCATCTAGCCCTGGATCTCCAGCCCCAGCATCAACTCCTGCTGAGCAAACCAGTGCCTCACTGGTGGTGGAAGAGACAGTTCAAGACAATGCTGACCCTTACATCCCTGGCCCAGCTGAGGGGAAAAGTAAAGATCCAGCAAAAAAACTTGAGGAGGAGTGGCCATTACAAAGCATTCGCCTCCTGGAGGCCCTGTTGGCTATTTGCCTACATGGCTCTAACTCGGCCTTGCAGCGGATCGAGCCGGAACTTTCCTTTCAGGTATTTCATTTTATACCAGGCAAGATTACTTTAAACCCATAATGAGTTGTATAGTGCTCCTAAACAAATGAGCAATGCTTTTGTTTCGGCTTTCTTTGATATGATTTTCTGTCTGCCCTCCTCTGCAGGTCCAGTCAGTGGAGGAGACCCTGTGTGAGGTGAGAGAGCAACTTGCTCGCTCTGGAGTCGTGAACACTGACCTGGCTGTGCCTCTATTTGATTCCCTGCTGAGAGTAGCCCGGGCCGAGGTGTCCTCCAGTCCTGATCCCCCAGAAGAGAAGCCCGACAGGGTGAGTCCTTGTTCATATTTATTTTATTTAAGATTGATATCACTGATTTCTGATATTTTGTATTCAGAATATTAATTTTTATTTTGTTTGTTGTGGGCTGGCACATGTAAACGACAGCCCATGTTGACAGAAATTGAAATAATCTCTTTAAGCCATTACTGGAAACTTTTAGGATAGCTTTGCTATGTGGATAGTATCCAGGAGATGGCACGGCATCTAAAAGCTTATCTCATTGTTAAATTGCAGTGTGTTGTGTTTTGTATTGTGTTCTGTCATCCTGTATGGGAGGTCGTGGTATTTTAATGGTAGAGCACAATTTTCAGGAACTGAGAAGCCAGATCAGTTGGTATAGCTTCCCCTGGAAGC
Source organism: Regalecus glesne (assembly GCA_900302585.1). Lineage (NCBI taxonomy): Eukaryota > Metazoa > Chordata > Actinopteri > Lampriformes > Regalecidae > Regalecus > Regalecus glesne. Next base: position 16,013 of record OMLC01035836.1, read on the forward strand.
TATACCAACTTGCATATGAACCCAGCCTATTGTTGTGTGGTATCAATGTACTGTTTATTAGGGGGGGTGCTGCAGTCAGCTCAGACTGAAGAAGTCACCTGGTGAGTGACGAAACGCTTCCGAATAAACTTCTGATCCAGTTGAACCGATTGCAGGGCAGCAGTAAGGGAATACGGCCTCAATTCCCCCAAGCTCCATATCAGTCAATGCCCACCTGTCTCTGTGTGTGTGAGCCTATATGGAAAATCAAATAATTATCTTTCCCTGATCATGAGCTTAGTCTTGACATAGACTAGGGTTGGTCATACCGTGTGCATGAAAACACAGCCAATAAAGCAGGAGAGGTGGGGTGGAGAAGAATAAAAAGGCCTGTTATGTATAGTGTTTAGGCCTTGAGCTGTGTGAATAGCAGTGTTCTCCCTGGCCGAACTGGTTTTCACAGTTCAGCCAATGTCCGTTTAGTTTCCCTTTCAAAATCTACTTAAAAGTCCATACACTGTCTGTCTGTCTGGAGGAGATGGTCAGGTAGACAACTCTGAGTGAGAAAAAAACATTCGGAGCTGACATTTTGGAGCTTGTCTAAATTTTTTCACCCCAGGTTCTCATGAGTCAGTCGCTGTTTTGAAGTCAGTGTCCCCTTCCTGGAGCCCTGAGATTATCTGTCTCACTAAGCGTGAGGAATTACGGGTTTGTACAATAGATTAACCTATTGCGTAAGCGCTTTATTCTTTCTGAATGAGCACTGTGGTCTGCAGAATTCCTCAATATATCATTTATATGCCATAAGCTGAAGTAGCTCAGCAGTAGAGCGTGTGCTTTGGAAAATCTAGACCCATGCGTCACAGGTTCAAATCCACTGTTTGGGTTTCAGGAAGGGCATCTGGTCTTAATCCCCCAAGCTCCATCTATGTCCGTGTTAACCCCCACAAAGTGGGGACTGATTGTGACATAAAGCGGACCTCTCCCATACCTCCAGAATAATGGATTCGGCACAAAGTCTTTGGAAGGATTGTTCTCCCTGAAATATTTGATACACATGCAATTCAACGTCTAATCCGCCCAGTTAAAGAGGCTTTTCTGGAAAAGAGGTTAAGAGGGTGTAGTAAAGCACGCCTGAAATTTGAATTATGAAACAGCATAACGCTGCAGAAGACTGGTATGCTTCATACAGTGTGTGTGTGTGCGTGTGCGTGTGTGTGTGTGCGTGTGCGGGTACGTGTGCGCGCGTGTGTGTGTGTGTGTCTGCCTTTGTGTACATGCAGATGACTGACTGACCAAACACTTCAAGGAACTGGGCTGTGTGAGTGCTGTGAGTCAGCTGATAGCAGTCCTATGACTAAAATCGTGTACTTAAAATAAAGGAAAAAAAATCATATCACTAGAAAACATTTTGCCAGCCTTTCATTGCGTTGGTTGGGTTTTTGGATTATTGCTGGTCCTGTGGAGCATTATACTCTTAACCAAGTTTGACTTTTTCTCGATAACAACGACTGCATGAATGCTGCTTTGCCTCTGTCATAGGATGGGGTGAGCTCTCCCAGAGGGATTCTGTTCCTCAGATAACTCCATTCTACTCGGACAGCGAGCACGGCTTGAACACGACTTGATGGCTTGGTTCTCTTACTGTAGCTGTCAGTGGTTTG
>OMLC01035838.1:0-16784 GCA_900302585.1 Regalecus glesne
GTGTGAATATGAGACATTAAATGTAAACCAGTCTGAGGGGCTGTTGCAGTGGGAAAGTTGCCATATCAAATGCAGTCTGTTTATTTATCTGTTAATGTTCGTCATACAGGCATCTGAAATAAACTGAGACTGATATATGATTAGTGAAAAAAGCCACATAGTGTTTGAAAAATATCTCAAATTTGCAGAATCTTCTTTTGTCCAACTGTTTTTGGAGACGTGGACTTAGATGGAGCTTGGGGGATTAAGACTGGATGCCCTTCCTAATGCCCCATGGTGGGTTTGAACCTGCAGCCTCTGGCTTGTCAGTTCCTGAAGCACGTGCCCTTGCCACTGAGTATGTATAATGGAACTCTCTCATTTTAATTTCGGAAATCTCAGAGAGTTTCTAAGGATCCATGGTTCTACTGACATTATGTTCCCACATTAACTCTCACAGCGAGAAAACAAACATGGAGCTGTTCAAATCATCTCTACTTATCTTCTACTTTCCACTGAATTTTAATTAGTTAAGACTGCATTGAGAATGTGCCCTTGGAAATTAAATTTATCACACTTGTCACTCAACCATATATTAGAATTACAATTTGCTATAAAACCTCCTGTTGTTGTTAAGTCATTAGAAAGATGAGTGCAGAGCTAAAGTTCTCAGCTGAAGTAGCATCAAATTGAAATCGTGTGACATTAAATGGTTACCACAGCTCCCTGACGAATAAATAGTATCTGGGATCTGAGCCGTGCAGAAGGTTAACAAACACTTGAAACTTATTGTGAAAGTGAAATGAGTTGACACTTTATCTGTAATGTCTCGAGTAAGCAGTGAGGGGCCTCTTCATGAAGGCCTCTGCTGCATGAAAAGCGTCACTGGAACTCCAGAGGGCAACCTGTAGAGCGCAGGACTTGGCTTTCCACAAGGACACAGATGATCAGTCTCAGTCTCGATGGCAAAAGAAAGCAAGAGGGGAAAAGTTGAGGGGATTCAGCTTGTGGTGGAAAAGGGTAAAGGGTCATTTGTCAGCTGAGGTTGAATGTGGTGGCAAGTTGATATTATCCTCATCTTGTGGTGAGAGTTTAATAATTGGTCGCTGCTAATTCGTCCCTAAAGAAAGTAGATCTGGGATGGAATAATGACTGTCCAGGGTGTTTCTCCACCTTCCTTCCAATGAGCATGGGGATAGGCTCCAGAAGATATGCGAATCAACTTTGTGTAAGCAGTTGACGATGAAATAACCTGACATAATAAGTAGATCTCTTTTGACAATCTACCCTGCATTGGTTCAAACCCAACATCGGGCATGAATTAATGCCCCAACCTCCATCTTAGTCCGTGTCCTCACCCTCAACTTGGGGACTAATCATTATTAAATGGACCTCTCTCTTTAAGAAGCAGCGGATTCTTAATCTCATGTCATGTCATCATCAGGTTCTTATCCCGGGTCGGGTCGTGGATCTGCCAGTGCCTATCCCAGTGCTCGTTGGGCAGAATAGCATTATAGTATCCTGTCTTGTGAAGAACAGCAGTTCACCTTTAAGATATTGTAAAATCGATGTAGGGTGTGTGTGTGATGAGTCCCAGCCTCATTAGCAGCGTTTGCTGGGCCATAATTGGAGCATCTGAGGGGAAAGGGGGCATAATGTTGTCACATTGATCTGATAGGTCAGGCTGCTTAAAAGGACAGGCTGAAGGATCTATAAGGAGTCATTAGAGTGTTTCTCCTGGAGTGTGGTGCCAATGTACGGAAAGCTGGTGGTGGAACAGTCATCACTATTTAATGCTGTGGTCTTTGATGTCGGTGACAGCCTGGAAGCATTCAAGCTATCAGAGGCCTGATAAACTCTCTTCAAACTGAATGTACATCGTGTTCCTTTAAGAGCTCCTCAGCAGCACCTCCACTTTGGACATGGCGGCCCAGACAAACATATGCGTGGCGTGAAAAGAGAGGGCTAAGATCAAACCCAGCAGATTGTGATTCGATATAATCGAAACAGTATAAGCTTCACTTCAAAACATCACTGTAAAAACGGTGTCCGTCAATAGCCATAGCCAGCCAAATCATTCAGGTCGGTGGGGGGCTGGACCCCATCCCAGCATAAATTGAATGGAAGGCAGGGAGACACACGCTCATGCACAATATCATGAACCATTCAAAGCTATGGACAATGTAAATGTTGGAAGGACTCGTTCTTTTATGGTGCTTTACTAGTCTAACGACCTTTCAGTGCACTTTACATCATATGCCCCATATATAACGAGCATGGAGGATTAAAGCCAAATGCCCTTTTCCTGACACCTCACGGTGGAATCGAAGCTGCTGTGCCCTACTTGGAGGTGTGTGTGCTCAACCACCGAGCCACTAATGGATTGTTGGACTGCTGGACTGGAATCAAACTTGTGACCTTGCTAGCCAGTGTGCATCCCAAAACAGCTGTGTATCAAGCTGTAAAACCTAAATCCAACAGTCTTCTGGGGTGAAGAAAAGAGGCATTTGTAACTCGGTGGTATGTGTGTACTTCAGGAACTCATGAGCCAGATGTTGCAGGTTCAAACCCACCCACTGGAGGGGATCAAGAAGGGCATCTGCCCCATCTCAGTCAGTGTCCATCCCCACAACGTGGATCCTAATCGTGACATATAAATATGGACATCTCCTGACGTGGAGACAGTTACCTCCAACAAGTCCAACCAGTTTGAAACCTCCCTTCTAATGATTGTTCTGCATCTTCACACTGTTTGATTCTCATTTGTGGCTGTTTTCCACTTTAAATTACGGTTCCTATACCATTGTGATCGCCAGCTCATGTTTCAGAGGAGATGTGCGGCGGCGACAGGACAGCAGGTGTTAGGAGGAGATGATTATGCTCCAGAAAAGGACGTACACGGCTCTGACAAGCGGGGCCAGCTGCTCTGAAGTGGGACACCTGTGTGCCCACCCGTTCATATGCTGGCCTCTCGGGTAGAAACTTCCATCAGGCCTTGACAGTTGCACCAGGGCCGTTAACATAAACGCTAAGACTCGCAGCCCTGCCAGGATCTGTCAGTAGTCACCACGTGCATCAGCCTGAGGAAGACAGTGGATGGAAACGGAGGGCAGAAGCAAGGGAAGTCCAACACCTGCCCCTTTTCTGTCTCCATTCAAACTTCACAAGGTGAAACGTTCCATCAGCAGCTGCCCTCTGCACCTTCAGCGTCGTCGTCACAGCTTAGCCGACTCAACGTGATTGAGAGTTGAAACGTTCGGGGTAAAGGTCAGACTTTGGCAAGTCTCAGCAGATGAAATAGCAGAGTCACAATGTCACGGTCACAATGACACTGACAAAGGCCGTGGCCAGCGCTGGGCTTGTGTTTAATCTGCCGTACATACGCCACACTTGACGCTTTATTCTCTCGTATACAAAGCCATATGGAGTGCAGTGTGCAGGGTAATGACCTGATCTGGAATGTCAGAGTGAGAAAGTTTCAAAGAGGGAGGCTGCATTTAACTTCAGGATGATCATGTGTCTTCTCAAGCGTGACATGTGAGGGTTGTTTTTTCCCCTTGTGTGTGTGTGTGTGGGGGGGGTTTACATACACATGCGAATAGATGAAACCACCAATGGAGGGGAGGGTGTTCAACTAATAGTGTGTGAAATAATCCAGTTATTCAAGCGATTTCTTTCAATCTTGGTCAGTACAAGCTTGTTGCACTGTGCAATATGTGGATTAGAGAGATACATTCAAAATATCAAAATGTGATCTATCTATCTCTTTATTTAAAAAAGATGATGCTTCTATTTGTCCCAACACACTGACTTCCTCATAACAACGTGTCATAGTGTCCTCTTCTGTCTGCAGCAGTTGAGCGCTCCTCAGCTAACCTGGCCTGAGGTCAAGGGTCTAGGTTTGGGTTAGGACGGTGCCATTTTATCTGTGGCCAGCCTACTGTCTCCCATTTAATGTGTCAACACCAAACGAGGGAGGATTGAGTGTCTGGCGACGAGGGTTATTTTCCACCGCTCCCTCTTCTCCAAGGTCCAAACAACCTTTTCCTGGTTTGCAAGGGTTTCATTCTATCAAGGACATGCAGGCATGTCCAACATGCATACATAGATACATTCATATATGGTTGATGGAAAATAACAGCGTAAAGTGCTGGCCAAATTAAGATGATTGATTAGTCATCTTTTATTAACGACATCTTAGTTTAGCTTTTGTCAGTTCCAAATGGTTGGTTAAACTGACAATAAACCCTGAATCTCATTTCATGAGGTGTAAATCTCCCTCCACATGTTCTGTACGGTGTCGCGTATTAATCCTGGACATCTCCAAGACACTGTTACAGAGCCATTTTTGAAATGCATGAAAGCCAGGGTTTTACCATCTTTCCAAAGGCTATAGTAGTTACTGGTTCATAACAGTCAGACATGACCTTATCAGTTTTAAGACTTCATGTGTAGATCATAAAAAAAATAAACCGTCTTAAGCACTGCTGAAATGGACTAGTTGACCTGCAATCTTGATTTCATGGCATTTGGATTTGGTTACCTCGGGAGGTAGTCAGAAGATTGGTTCAATGTTAAATGTTCGTTTGTAGGCACTGTCCGTATACAGGATTATTCTTGTTATTAATTGTCCCTTGTTTATCAGTTAGCAGCCTTGAATCGATCATGCTAAAATACAGACATGGGTAAATAATGTTGTGCTGCATTACAGTTGAACGCTGTTCTATTTTGTTCATCGTGCAAAGTTCAGCCCACAACGTTGGAGCCTGTGAACGTTTGTATAGGTCAGAGGAATAAAAGTCCTTCTCTGGATACAGGACTTCTTTCAAAGCTAGAATGATTTGGACTTGTTGGTAACAGTTTACACCCACTACATTCAGAATGGATGCATGCTCAATAATCCAGGTAAACACCGCAGTACGGTGGCACAGCACTTAGCGCTCTCACCTCACAGCTGGATGGTCCTGGATTCAAATCCTGTCCCAGGTCTTTTCTGTGTGGAGTTTCCATGTTCTCTCTGTGTGTGTGTGTGTGTGTGTGTGTGTGTGTGTGTTGTTTTACTCCGGGTACTCCGGTCTCTTCGTACTATCACAAAGACAGGCGTGTCAAGCTCTACCTAAGTCTGTGTCCACCCACCCAGTATACATGGGGGGTGACGTAAAACTGAATTAAGAAAGGATGCCTCTTCATATGCAAGTCTTCCCAAAGCTTTAAATAAGAACTCATCATACATTGGGAGATGCTGGGAATGGGAGTAGCTGTGGTTAATGGGGGGGTGCAGTGGTGTCACAGATGGTGCATAAACCTCAACTTTGGCTGCTGCTGTACACACATGTGATTGGGTTTACGTGACTGGCGCTTGCAGTAGAGCACCTCATAGTTTGGCCACCTTTAGTGGAAGAGTACTTGCAATCATCCATCCATCCATCCATTGTCAACCGCTTATCCGAAATCGGGTCACGGGGGAACCGGAGCCTATCTCCGTTCTCATTGGGCGAGAGGCGGGGTACACCCTGTATAGGTCGCCAGTCTATCACAGGGCAGAGCAGTTAGGGGAACAGTGTCTTGCTCAAGGACACCTCAACACACTTCTCAGCAGGACCAGGGATCAAACCCGCAACCTTCCATTTGCCAGGCGACCGCTCTACCCACTGAGCCATGCCGCCCCTATTACTTGCAATCAATCAGTCAATATTTAGATAAGATGGGCGTACATAAAAATCCAATCCACTCTGCCTCAAATGGATAAGAAAATAAGTAAAGTTGTTAATTAAATGAGAGGGATGTGTCAAATATGCATTTACAACTGGCTTGGGAATGCCTCGGGAACCCCCCGTCAGAGCTGGTTGATATGACCAGGAAGAGGGAAGCTTAGGGTCCCCAACTATAATTAATACCTCCATGACCTGACTCTTGATAAGTGGTTGATGGTGGATGGATGGAATACACACAAACACATGCATACGTAAGATAGACAGACGGATAGATAGATATGAACAGCCAATTGTCAGTCAATCTCAGGGGTATCAGTCCATTGGGAGTTGAGCTGATTATAGAACCATCTCATTGATTGTGTGTAAGAGTCCCTCAGCAACCCCCCATAACGCCACTCACGCTCGTATCCTCATACGGGTGCTCTTTTTTAACCACTCTGTGGTATGAGTGAATGGAGTGACACACATTTGGAGTTGCAGACTCAATATGTGATCATAAGTCTATTTATGGTGTTGTTTTCAAGGACCTGGAGCCGAGGCCTCATCGATCAGGGGGGCCAGCCGCGTGGACTGCTTCCTTTTCCAGTGGGCTGTTTATGGGAAATGGGCGGCGTCCCTGCAGATCCCCAACCCCCCTTTCGGCAGGCAGTTCTGGTTAGTGACAGTAAAAATTGACTTTCTGTCTGTTCGCAGAATGATCCTTTCACATTCAGTGCATTGGGTTTTACATCTCTGTGATGCTGGGTAAATTTAGAATTTCAAACTTCTCCCTGGATCTCGGTGAGTGATGGTAGCTGCTTTTTGGGAGGCTGCGGCGGCACACTGGAGTTTGATGGATAATCGAGTTGGCTTCATATGCACTGACTCATACTGCATTTTCATCCTCCCGCTTCTCATGGTGATGCTTCTGAAATGCACTCCTCTGTTTGCACCCCTTGTGTCCTAAAATATATCCAGCCTGCGTCCTGGTTTAAGAAATTCACAATACCAGGAACACCTCTGTCCTGACGACTCAATACAGATAGTAGAGTGCTTTCAGTTTTTATGATGTAATACAACCAGTGCTTTATATTCTATTTATATTTCTTATTACAGTCAGTGTAGTAGGGGGCCATGGTAGCTCAGTGGTTGAGCATGCCCTTTGGGAACCAATGAGCCAGAAGCTCCGGGTTCGAACCACTGCGGGGTATAAGGAAGGGCATCCTGGTCTCAATCCTCAAAGCTCTATCTCCATATCCACCCCTACAGCAAGGGGATTAATGGTTACATGTAAAACAGACCTTTCTCATTCTGTTGTGATTCAATTCAATTGGTACAGTGTTTTCTGTACTTCTTGAGGAAAAACAAAACAAAACTCTGCTTACGTTTCCTTTATAACAAAAGAAGCAAGCTAATTCCAGGCATTGGATTACTGTCAAATCCCTTTCCTCACAAATCCCTCCGATTCTCACTGTCTTTCGTTTCTCTCGTCCTCTGCAGCCCCTCCACTTTTCCTTCGTTGTAACCTATGAAGCCTTGATGTGTTTGGAGAGAGAACGTGACAGTATTCTTTCTCTATCGTCATCTGTTTGTTAGTAATGAAACTAGATCAAAGTGATTGGTCAGCATCATTTTAAGAGTCCAACTTTTCTCTGATGCTGCAGATGGCCTGAAGGTCTAAAGACTGTCATTACACCCATGTGACCTCTGAACTAGTTCCAGTGGTCTGAGTGTGAAAGCAACCTGTGACACAAGGAGACCATGAACTTTAGTCACACTAACATCTAGACTAAGGAGCTGCTCATAAATCATTGAAGTTTCACGACATACCGTTTATCTAGCAGATGCATTTCCAATGCAAAAGGAGGAAAAAAATCATACGCATACAACCTGGTGCAGAGGTGATGCTGTCTCTCTTTGAAACTGAATGAACTTCCATTGGAGTCTTGCATTGATGTGATCAGTGTAACTGAACCGTTAACTGATAGTTGAAGCTAGACTTTGCTAGTTTGACATAGCAGCGATGATTTGCTGTGAGTGGTACTTCCTCATTGCTTACAGTTTGCATTGTGAGGCTGGTGTGGCGTACATTGTCAAACAATGAATTTTTGGCAACAGAACGGATTCCTTTGTCTACTGTCTTCTGTTGACTGTTCGGAGCTACTGAATAACGTTCGGAACTTCTGCTTCCTTAGTCCATAAGAGACTTCTGTGTTGGTTTCTGACATTACGGCAAGACCAGATGTATACATGATATGAGAGGTGGTCACTTTAGATTACAGCGGCAAAAGCAATGGTGTCTAGAGTCTCAAGTTGGCGCAATTTATTCTTTATCAATTCATCCATCCATTGTCAGCTGCTTATCCCATGTCAGGTCATGGAGGTATCAGCTCCAGCAGGATCTCCAAACCTCCTTCTCCTGGCCACACCCACCAGCTCGACTGGGGGTCTTGAGGTGGTCCCAGGCCAGTGTGGAGATATAATCCCTCCACCTGGTCCTCACAGCCAACAAGGACTACAACTGTGCCAAGCTCACTCGGGATAGCTTTTCGAGAGCCTGTGTATTTCTGAGTAATAGAGAAATCACATTATTAGAAACCATGTATGCGCTTTAATCGAACATTGCCTTAAGCTCCTTGTCATCGGGTAATGATTTACATATGAAAGTAGAAAATTAAAGTGGATGACACTTACTGTGCGTACTGACATGCATAGGAGTTAAGGCCAGCCATCATATCTTTCCATGTAGATTTATGGAATTAGCAGTACACTTTATCATCCCTTTGATAGTGTTGCATAAACCGATTGAAGCCTTTGAGATCTAGATGAGTTGCATGTGATTTTACCTTGAAAGAGGCCTGTGGTGATCAGCATCACCAGGGTGGATGAAGAATACAACATCAAATTCAGAATTCCGGTCTTCCCACACTGTGTCCTTGTAAAGTACATGAATCTACAGTAGGTGGCTCTGAGAAGCTTCCTTATCCGTTGTAGGTAGTTTTACAACAGGTTGATTGTCAAGTGCTGGATGTGTCGGCATCCCACTGACGCTTAATTCTCACCTTCACTGACGGGGACCATTCTCTCACAAAAGCGTGTAATGCATGGAGCCAAAGGGAGGGGACAACACGGCTGACTCAAAGAAGGAAAGCCACCTCATTTTGTCTTTGTATTCTTACAATGACATTTGGCTTCTGCAAGCAATTTCATTTGCATGACGTCCTGCTTTTTAGGTGCCTGGTCCAGCCACAGTGGGCTGGACCAGGGCTGGTGGGTGGCGGCTATCCCACTGAGGTGAATCATCTGTCTGTCTCAGGACTGCTGGGAATGAGCAGCTCATAAAAGTGTAGCTCAGATTTACGCAGCTGTTAAAATCTACTCTGAATGGGCTTTTCTGAATAGCACAAACACACACACATGCATTAGAAAATATGTTCAGATGCAGTCGACTATGAGCGACGTACCCACCAGGGCCTTTTAATGTACCTCTCAGTACCACACTACGGTGAATCAGTTCATACTTGGACACAAAGTCTACTGGGGGAAACATTTCATCAATCATCTGAGTAACTTCCTCAGTCTTAGCTTGAGGTATCCCCGCCCTCATGAAACGTGAGAGGTCCATTTTATTTGTCACCATTGGTCCCCATGTTGTGGGGGTGGACATGGATTTAGATGGAGCTTGGGGGATTAAGGCCAGATGCTCTTCCTGAAGCCCCACAGTGGGTGCAAACCCACAGCCTCCGGCTTGTCAGTTCTCAAAGCACACGCTCTACAACTGAGCTTCAACCGACCCCTCCCCCCATTCTTATATACAACAACGTGGCATCTAGCCAAAACTGGCAATTGATTTTATATGCAAATTGCTGTGACCATTAACTGAGGTTACAGTGGTAATGAGGACTATTCACAGTGGATTGGGGAATGGTAGCAGTTTCAGCATTGTAAGATGGTGACAGAGGTAATCTTAGCTCTTCCTTGGTCATTCTTTCATCAGATAGATGGCCTCTTTGACTCCCCATTCATCCAGTACTCCTCCCTATCAAGGATGTGTACGGCCTCATCCTTGAACCATTATTGAGGATACATCAAGACACCTCTGGGATATTTAGTGGAGGGTCAACCCCTGTTAATTCAGGGCAACCGTTTCTCAGCTTGTGCACTGATCATCTTTAAAGCTGCACTTCTGAAGATTTGTATGCAAAAATGATGACCTTTGTGATACTTTGCTTTCATTTCCTATGATGAAAATGAAAGCTAATCGATAAAAAAAATGACCTGTAGTGTTTTCAGGGAGGAAATTTCAACACAGTTCAAAGTGAGCTTGAGTGCATGGCTAGCAAACCAGCCAGCTAATGAAACAGCCTAGCATAAACATGAAAGAGATTAGCTCTGCCAAACATTTTAAATATTTGCAGAAGGTGGATACCAGGAGGTCATTGGGACTGATAGAGAACTTGAAGGGGAATGGTCATATGGAATCAAGTCAATTTTATTTGTGTGGTCCATTATCACAAATAAAATAATTTGCCTCAGTGGTCTTCACATTAACACAACATCCTTTCCTTAGACCCTCACATCTAATAAGGAACAGCTCCCTTAAAAACCTTTAACAGGGAGAAAAATAGGAGAGAAAAAACTTCAGGGAGAGTAACAGGGGAGGGATCTCTCTCCAAAGACAGATATGAATACAATGGATGATTTGTACATAGAACGAGACACAATTTACATCTTACAACATGATCAGGATAACAAAATTGTAATTGAGTTACAAAAGGTAAAACAGTAATAATAATGTTAACCTCTTTCATAGTGAAGCTACTAATCAATGAACATCTAATGTGCAAACACACCAGATCAAGGCACGAGGCCAAGATTTATCATGTGGACGGATGGATGAGGATCCTTTTAAAAAGGATTTGGAATAGCATTAGATGGTATCAGTCCAAGCATCATTGTCCAGGCTACCACGGTGACACCGATTAGACGTCTCCCAGGTTCGTCTGAGGTCACATGCATAGAAAATGACTTGCATGACATTAAATTACTCTTTGTAAATTAAGGCAAAAAGATGAGTCTTAAGTTGAGATTCAAAGAAATCAAGGCAGTTTAATTGTCTGATGTCAGCAGGCAGGTTATTCCACAAGAAAGGGGCCTGAAAAGAAAAGGCCCTGCCACCAGCTGACTTTCTTTTAACTTTGGGCACACAGAGGAGTCCTGTATTTAGAGAGCAGAGAGCACAAGATGGAACCTATCAGTACATGTACCCATCTGATGTACCCAAGTACATCAGATGGGTACGATGGGGCAAGCCCATTCAGGATTTTAAGTCAGGAGTGATGAAAGAGGAGCAGGAAAAGATAGCCAGAAGTCTCCTCTTCGTCCTACCTTCATCCTCCTCATCTCTGCATCTGGCGACGGTGTAAAGCTGATTCATGCTGACAGAGATGGACTGAGCAAGAAGGAAGGAGGAATTGAAAGATGGAGGGCCTTAAAACAGATCTAAATCTGTGAAAAAGTACTTTTGCCAATAGCAGCCATAAACTTAAGTGACAACGGGCACAAACCAGTGAATCAGTGTGACAGGAGTAGGGGCAGCATCCAACCCTGCTGATCCCCACTCCGCCATCTGACTCCCAATGGAATGGAAGGTGGAAGGACCGTTTTGAGTGGCAGAGCAATGGTTTTCAAAGAAGACTAGAAGGATGGAAAGCCGACTTGCTTTTCATTGAGAGAATAGATACCTGCAGGAGAAGCGTGTTTACATCCAATTATTGGAGCAAATTCCATGCAATCGTTCCTAAACAAGACAAGATGCAAATTCATTGCATTTCTATCAGATCTGTTTGAGTGAAAGAAACCCTGAAGGTAGTTTTAGATGTCTTACGTCATCTGTCCTTTCCCCCACACCCGTGAGGAGGAACCTGTCAAGATGGAGAAATGACTGATCATGATACATTCACGAGTCAGTTTTTATTCACCAGTTGTAAAGAATCAGAATACGTTTTTTCGTCTCCCAACAACTTTAGGAGCTCCAAGAAGACCACTCACAGTCCTGTCCACATCAACACAGGGGCTGTGGAAAGAGTCCCCAGCTTCAGCCTCCTTGGAGTCTATTCATTGATATACATATATATATATACATACATACATACAGAGTACACAAACTACGTAGAAGAGCATTATGTTTTGTCCACCTGTAACCTAGTGCACTGCCATCTTTAGCCATCTTCAAACACATAGTGGTATAATAACACAGGGACCATTAGAGAAGAATTGTCAAGTGCTGCATGGCCTTTGCATCTGACCTCTGTTTCTTATTTATTAAGAAATGAATGTCGTCCCTCCTGTTTGGCTGTGTTATACCAGAGGAGATGTTTGTTCTCATTTTTCTTCCTGATGTCACATCACCAAATATTATGTCAGTGCTATTTTGGAGCACAGTCACAGCTTTCAACTGCTTGTGTTGACTCAAAAGGTATGAGATGTATTCTCTTATCTCTTTTTCATTCAACTTTGTCTCCAAATAAATAAAATTGTGGGGTCGCAGCAGCTCAGCGGTAGAGCACGTACCTCCATTTCAGGACTCACAGGTTTTATCTCACCACGGGGCATCAGGGAAGGGCATTCAGCCTTATTCTTCCATGCTTGGTAATCACGAGGCATACTTTGTAAGGCTAGACTAGACTACTGAGTCTTTACCATCTCTTGGTGCCTCTGGTTTCCGTCTGCGACCTACCTGCGGGTTGTAAGCCACAGATTGAGATCACTGAGACAGAGTGAGCAGATACAGCATACCTGCATCATATATTACTGATGACTCGTGTAAGTCCTCTCTGAGACAAGCCCTCCAATACAAACAGTTTGTGACATCCTCCGATTCTCTTTTTCCAAAATATATATTTCTTAGGAACAAGAGTGTGAGGTCCATTTTGAGTCTCGCCATTAGTCCCCACAATGTGGGGGTGGACATGGACTTAGATGGAGCTTGGGGGATTAAGACTGGATATCCTTGCTGACATTCTGTCTTGGTTTTGAACCCACTCCCTTTGGCTCCTCAGTTCCCAAAGCATGTAAACTTCCACTGAGCTGCCACGGCCTCCTCTACCAAGAAGAGTGATGTCAGCTAATTTGAAGTGCATATGGATTGATCTCACCGCTGATAGAGCACCCCAGTGGGAGTGTGATTAGAAGGTGTTTCCAATGGCCCATCTTCCCATACGCTCAGATCGAAGCCACGTGCCAGCTCACAGGGTAGGGAGGAAAAACACAGACTACCAGAACAAGACAATGGAGAATAGCTGGAGGAGCATCCCCTTGTCAATCTTTTGGCTAACTACGCTGTCTCCATCGTGCTCGCAGAGGTTGAACACAGCAACGTATTCGTTTCGACTTATCCATTGTTGTCATAGTTACAAGCCTCCATCACACTCCCTGGAGGAGCTGAACTGCAGTTATGCAGTGCGAGCTCATAGAATCCTTGTTTCAAGATGCTTTGTATGAAAGCGTGCACCAAACGTTGTGTTTAGGAGCCTTGCGGCGGGTATGCGGATCCACTTCAAACGTGGCTTCTCCTGCAGCTCAGGACTTCTTAAGATGCAGGGAGATTTGAAGAGGAATGTCTGAAGTACTAAAAATAAAAGTAAGCAGCTGCTTCTGATCAGGGAGATGACGACGGATAAAGCTCACCAATGCTGTAGCTGCCCACCTCTTTCACTCTAGAGGAGAGTTTGTCCTCCTCCTTTGCATTAAGCTCTAAATGTAGATTCACATCACATTGAGCAGAATGGGATGCACACACAAACTATATGAAGATAAAGTTTTCCCAAGTGGAAGTGATGAAGTAGTGATAGAAGTCCGTTTTACATGTCATGATTAGCCCCCACAATATGAGAGTTGACATAGACTTAGATGAAGCGTTGGGGACTAAGGCCGGATGCTCTTCCTGATACATGGCAATGGATTCGAACCCGTAGCTTGTGGCTCATCAGTACCTGAATTGCGTGCTCTACCACTGAGATATGCTTCAAAAATCCCTCAAAGCTGACTGAACTTCTCACCCTTTGAATCCCCAATGATGACAAAAATATTGAAAAGGTCACTTTTAATGATGCCAGCGATTGACAATGCTCATGTCAACATTCAGCTGCCACGCTGTTCAGTAGTGTTGTATATGGAAGTACAGTTGTGGAACTGCTACGTGTGCGAGTGGCAGCAACTCGGTATTTACCTGTGACCACATTCTGGTAAACATGGCAAAACACAGGTTGAAGCCATTTTTTATAAATCTCATAGGATTACCCATCAGCCACCTGTGCTCTCTCTGTGTCTCTGTCTGGATGCAGTTTAGCCCATTAGGGGAGGGGTTACCAGGTCATGACGTTCATTATGAACAAACTGCGGCACGCGGGCAAACATCCAGCTTCTGTCAATACATTCCAGCATATCTAACACAAGCTCTCCTGGCAACACAGTCTTTGTCTCTAAAAAATGGATTATCTCCTGTTTTGCACTTGTTTTTCCTGCTGTGGACTGGTGAGCAGCACATCGACGCCACTAATGAGAAATTACATAGCGAGAGCAAGACCGAGAGAGAATTACAACTCACTGGCCTAGATTAGAAATCCATAAACAATCCCTCTAGAACTGTTGAGACTTCCTGTTTTTCCCAAATCCTTCGCAGTAACCTTGAAAAGTTAATGGCAAGCGAAGCTACTTGTTCCAAAAGTTCTCCCTTTTTGCGCTCTCTCTCTCTCTCTCTCTCTCTTTCTCTCTCTCTCTCTCTCTCTCTCTCTGCATCCCTTCCCTTTCTCTGTGTCCGTTGACTTAGGGACTACCTTGAATAGCAAACATCCTGTGTTAATATAGCGTATAATGTGACACTAAATATGCAGATCTGTACAGCACAACACCTGACTTCACATCTGAGTGTCAAAGTGCCATCTGTGGGGTCGCCTGTTGACCCCGGTCTGATGTCACACATGCTAGAGAGGGGAGGAGGAGGAGGGGAAACGAACAAGAGCAAAAGAAATAGAGACAGTAAGAGAGAAGCAAAGAGCGCGTACATAGTAAACTTTTCAGGACAAATGCATGCATATGTATTCTGTTCATGTATTTATACCATGGTCACGGAGAATGCTGGTCTCTGATTGGCTGGGGGGAGTGCATTAGACCTGTTCAATACATAGGTTGCTAGCTCAAGTTTAGTCACCATTCTAAATCCCAACACTGTAACCGTAGCAACACACTGAACAGTTGCAAGACGAGTAAATGTTCCAAGTTAGCCCAGCAGCTAATTGTCACTTCATAACCTTTTAATCCTGAGCCCCAGAATGGCCAACACAAGACAAGGGAACGCTTTTATTTTGATTCTGTGGTAAGTGACCATGATCCGTTCTGTCCTAACACACAGCCTGAAATGGATCCTCCCTGACTTAGATCTCTTGTTGTAGTCATATGTGTATATGTACATGAAAACAGGCTGATAGAATCCAGACGAGGCTGATGTGATGTGATGTGACGTGATAGATTGAATCAAACGTTCTAGTGAATCAGATGCTACTTATTCTACTCATGCCTTGCACTGTAACCACCTCTCATCATTTAGTTGTGTTATTACTGGGGTATAATCTGAGGTATAAAGAGGAAGACCCTGGGTATTTCTACGTTGTGACATTCTGTCAGTTGCATTATCCCGCTGTAACCGTTTCAGACAATCTATCACCTTTTCCTTGTAACCACTGCTTGGATTTCCCTTTAGGGGCTCATAAGTATTCATGTCGCGGAGTAATGTCGTAACTTTTTCATGATAGTCTGTCTGGTTTCTGGTCACCTGTACAGGTGATGAAACATTTCTTTCAACACAACGTCTGCAGATGAACTGACTTAACTCTTGTGTGGTTTCCTGACCTTAAGTATTGGGCGTGCATCCAGACAACTACACCCTGAGTTGAAACTGAACCTGGTGAAGCAGTGTTCTGTTGTTGTCTTGTTATGCAGCAACCTTCCAGAAAATATAAGCCATGCCTTGGTTCGGATGACAGTTCAGCTGAATAATCGTGATCTCTCCTAAGTGTGAGTACATTTTTAGTCTACTGAGGGTTGCACTTTGACCTTGACCCAGATAGCATTCTGGCCCCTTTATTTTTTTTTATGCTGTCTTTCATGATAACTTAGGGGTAGGGTATGTACTTTGGGAACTAATGAGCCACAGGCTGTGGCTTCAAATCCACAATGAGGTGTTGGGAAGAGCATGTGGCCTGAATTCCCCTCACCAACCCTGGGATGGACTGGTTCACCTGTCCAGGGTGTTTCTCCGCCTTCCACCCCAGTGACCATAACTGTGACCTGATTTCAGATGAGCAGTATTCTGTATTCCTCATCAAAAGTGTTTTACAGTCATGTGAAACACTTTGAATTGCCTTTCTGTATAAAATCCATACATCTGTTGTCAACTGCTTATCCAAAATTGGGAAGCGCAGTTGAGCTGCAGCCTTTCCCAGTACTCATTGGGTGAAAAAGGACAATAAAGTTGTGGCATTGCTCAGTAAATAAGGTGTTCATCCATTAATGAGATGATTGGTGGTGCGATCTCTGCCCCCTTTGGAAAGTGTGTCCAACTGCTCTCGAGCAAGACATTGAAGCCCTAACTCCTCAAGCACTGAAATGGAATGTTGAGCCCTGTGGGAAATATGCAGTACAAATAAGCTCATGCTAATTGTTACTAGCAGATCCCATTGATATTCTGGCAGTCCGCTACAATTGATTGCAACCTAGCTTAATGATTGTGTTGATGAGTCTGAAAGACCGAAAGGATTATTTCCCTGCTTCACACATGCATGATTGTGCGTGTGTGCGCATGCAACTGTGTACATGTGTGTTTGCACACAGCCACCTCTTCGTTCTTCTGACATGCCAACTTAGTTGAAACACATGCACGTCGTATCCAAGAGTACAGCACCACGTGTAAAGCACACCATATGGATCTCATGTGTCTTTATATGTTATGTAATGCTATGCCTAAAATCTGCCAGCGACCAGTCGGCTTGTGATGTGCTAAAGAGATCCCTCCACAACTGACAGTCCTTAAAGCAGACATGCTGGTCTGCAGCC
>OMLC01035839.1:0-27088 GCA_900302585.1 Regalecus glesne
GTCAAGAGCATACGGGTAGTAAAGAACTGTGACACCAGTATGAGGCATGTGGTATGTGGTAGGGTGTGCTGTTTTCAAACCGGAAATCCAGCCGACGGTCATTTCCTGTCTTGCTTTCAACATGGCGGTCAATCTGGCTGAGCTTTCTCTCCCGCAGTTAGAGGGACTGAAAACCCAACTTGATCAGGTAATTTAAATTAGTTTCAAACGAGTGTGTATAATTCCATTTATTTTCTGTATGTCCATAATAGTTTAGATGCAATGTAGTGGTGGTGATGCACTTAAGAATATCTCTAAGATGAATTGGCTAACCTAGCTGTTAATGCTAGGTAGCACTAGCATGACATCCATTCCACACCCACTTCTGCAGTATGTTACCTTAAAGTCGTACGTAGTAGCATAATAGCCCATCACTAAAAAGCCGATTATCCAGTAGCGCTGGAAAATCGGCATTTTATGTTACTTTAAACGGTAACATTTACTATTTTGAAGAATCGGTGTGGAGCAGAACGTTTCAGGGCTGTGGTTCGTTAATTTGCTTCCCTGAATGGTGAGATAATTCAGGCAGCTTTACGCTCTACCCAGAGATGTTTAATATTGTAGATGTTCTTGTTTTGCAGGAGATCGAGTTCTTGACGTCCTCAATAGGTCAACTCAAGGTTGTCCAGACTAAGTATGTTGAAGCCAAAGATAGTTTGAACGTTCTGAATAAAAGCAACGAAGGTAAGTGTTAACATCACATCTTTGGAATTGTGACTTCGTAATTGACATATTTTTCTCTGTGTGATTGCCTTCATAATTTGGATTAGGGGAAATGTTACTCCATTCCGCAGCATAGCTCAGTGGGTAGAGCGGTTGTCTAGCAATTGGTAGGTTGCAGGGTTGATCACGGGGCCTTGCAGAAAGCATGCTAAGGTATACTTTAGCAAGACCCTGAACCCCACAACTGCTCCCTGAGCACCACATTCCAGCTGCTCACTCCTGCTGTACAATAGGATGGATTAAATGCCAGAAAGAAATTCCACCAGCCTGTGTAGTGTAGCAATAAACCACTATAAAAAAGGTGGACAAAGAGCACTAGATGTGATAACTTATAGTGGAAGAAAAAAATGACTGAATGGCCATCCACCACTTTCTGCACTGCGATGGCGGTTACTTGTGTCATTGATTTGTACGGGAAGATTCAGAGCAAATTCTTCAATTCCTATCAACCGTTTTCCAAAAGAAATGATACTGGAAAGTCACGTTGGGATACTGCAATCAAAAAAGAATGATTGGAGTTTGTAGACTTCACTTCACACACACACACGCACACACACACACACACACACACTGTTCATATTGTAGTTGACTATTAAACATGTTTTATTCTATTCGCATGCTTCAGATGAAGATTAACTTTGCGCAAGGCCAAGTCTAACCGCAGCTTCCACTTTAAAAAGTAGAGCTGCTACATGACTGCAAACTTCTCCTAATCCAGCCATGCGAAGTATGTTTGCATCCTTTTTTGGTGAGCATATCCGTGCTTGGTGCGGCTTATTGTTGAGGCACTGTCAGGGAATAACATTGCCTTTTATAAAACAAAACAGGATAATTCTTTGAAACGTATTCACATAGAAACATTTCAAAATCATATCCCTTTTGATAGGAACAAAATGATTCTAGTAGATGTCAAAACAAAGCATTGATGGGGACTTTGGACATCGTCATCAAACTGGAGCACTCATTTCACCCTTAGCTGAGTTTCAGGATTTACTTGGGTATTTTAAATGTTGACCACAGAATCTGACATGTCAGCAGCCAAGTAATAATTTTCTTTGTCTCCTATCCTTATACAGGAAAAGAATTGCTTGTACCTCTGACCAGCTCTGTATCCTTTTGACAGAATGGGAGCGCCTATAGTGTCTTTTAACCCTCTCAAATCTTTCTCCTTTGTTCAACAAATCAATTTAGGTTGTTTCAAGAAAATTGCCCTTGACATTGCAATGTTTAATGATATTAGGCAAAATACATTTGTTGATCAATAGTATCTTTTTTGTCAAAAAGTATTTAAGCTATGATGTGACCTTGTTAGCACCACTAATAGACATGGTCTGATTAAGGAGTCACGTGACTTGAAATGGGTGTCGTTGTTTTGTTTGGAAATCGGGCTCCACTGTCAGCCTAAATTTTCACAAGAGTTTATGGCAAGGCTGACTATCAGAGTTTGGTAAATGCCGAGTGTTTCCGTAAATTTTGAACAAATCATATGAATTGTTGCTCTTGGACATTAAAACAGAAAGACGGAGGAAGTATTTGAGAAGTTTTCCAAAATGAATTCTTATCACCTGGACAGAGTGGTGACGCCATTGGCAGCAAGAATGACCCTGCCACAAGAGTTACCATTTTTTTGTGTTGAGCATGCTTTTGTAATTCATACAGCAAGTGTTCAAAATGACTGAACATGAAGAAGGGCAAACAGCTGAAGCTCAAATAGGCCTACTGTTTCATGTGGACACAAAGGCTGATGTTGCCGATCGCTGAGAAAAGTGAAGATCTACTTCATTAGTTCTTAATCTTGACATATAAAGATGGAGAAGCATCAGTTTGTAAAGCACAATGTTCCTGCGAAGGAGGAAGTTGAGGGTATTTTAACCACATCTTTGCAGTATTATGTCAGTCGACCAACTTTTCACGTTTGGAAATTAAAGACATTCCAAGTGAGGAAAGTTACACAAGCCGTCCACATACGTGGCATATTCCTCAAGCTACATCAATTTGTCCTTTCCCTGCCATATCAACCCATTGTGCTTGTGGTGCTACTGACAAGGATGGGGTATGGAGGCGTGACGTTGTTAAATGCCTATTTGATGATGCCGGAGGAGCTGAGGCAAATTCCGAGTTTCCAGGCAATCATGTAATGGATTATGTCAGCCTGCTGAAAAGGCAGGAGAAGCCACCACCATTTTCTTACTTGCTTAGAGATCAAAAGCCAACTAACTATGTTGGTTAATATGGTTTTGGGGAATTTTCTGCTTGGCTCGTGGCTTGGATACTAACTTAACTACAGGACTATGGTCGACCAAGTCCAAGGATCATATATAGGAGGAACACAGAGATGGGACCTCCGATTTGATACAAGAACAATACAGAAGCTCAAAAGTTTGTTAAGTTTCCTGTCCGTCCTTTAGTTGAGTCGGATCCGAAGGCTATTGACGTTGATGAGCTTCAAGAGCATGGCCAAACTTATCTGGCTGTAAGAAATTGTATCTTTGATCATCTGATTCTTCTTCTTTGTTGGAACAGGAGCATTCACTTGATAAATGCCTCACTTAAAAGTGATGGGAACATGATATCTTCAGAAATGTTCCTCCAAGATCATGAGTCCAAAAGTTGTCATCAAAAGACTCTTTCATTCCGATAGCCAAACGCCTTCTCTGTATCGGTTGTCTTCTCTTCTTCACACCTGCTACTATTCAACTTTTCTATAGCTGTCTGAGGTCTTCAATGTTCCACTCGTTTCAATTGAAGACTGGGGTCAGTGCTTCCTTTTTCAATGGCCTGTAGGTATCATCGTGTTCAGTGAAATCACTGATTACAAAGTGCTGTCTGCATTTTTTTCAAGTTTTGGTTAACATTGGAAAAAGCAAATCAAGGATCCCGTTTTGTCTTAGTAATCCAGGCATTCAAACAACTTTTCCTCTTCAACTGGTAGTTGAGGAAGACACCTTCATTCTTCTTTCCGGAACTGTCCTCACACTTCCTCACACAGCAGCAATGAGACATGCCGA
Source organism: Regalecus glesne (assembly GCA_900302585.1). Classification (NCBI taxonomy): domain Eukaryota; kingdom Metazoa; phylum Chordata; class Actinopteri; order Lampriformes; family Regalecidae; genus Regalecus; species Regalecus glesne. The sequence goes on from OMLC01035839.1 coordinate 3,771, forward strand.
AGAAATCCAAACGGAGTAGATCTTCAGCAAAACAGACACTGGCCAGACAAACTAGGCCCACGGTTTACTTTTTACTTGTACCCATTTCAGGTCATGTGACATACATGTTAGACAATTTGAAAGATTGGGTGAATATTCCGTTTTCCTGCAATCTTAAGCTATCAATGTCTGACTATTCTATAATATCACCTTCACCTGCAGCTGTTTTTCATCCAGATGTTTTGTTCTTTCATTATGGTTATGTATTTGCCTTGTGAATTGAACTTGTCCTTAGCAATGCCTTTTCTTAGATGTATGTTCCTGGAACATTAAATGATGTGGAGCATGTTTTAGTGGATGTGGGGACAGGATACTTTGTGGAAAAGGTAAGCGGGGAATTTTGTAAATCGAAATGCTGTAAAGAAATGTCATTCATCTTTTATTCTATTCTTGATAAGTACAATTTATTTTCTTAATTATGTGTGTGTTCCTGTTTTAATCTGACTACAGAATGCAGGGGATTCAAAGACATTCTTCAAACGCAAAATAGACTTTCTCACAAAGCAGATAGAAAAGATTCAGCCAGCCCTACAGGAAAAACATGCCATGAAACAAGGTAAGTTTGTTGGTGTTTCTATTCCTACTCGGTCAAAGAACACAGACGGATTTCTCACTAAATCACTATACTATACTGAGGCCACTGTGCCTAAAGTGACCAAAAGTATAAGACTCTTATGTGCCAAGGTTTTCTATGTTTTTAAACTTACCCTGTACCATTGGTCAACTGGGAGTAGGTACACAGTTTTAGTCATTTAAAAAATAGGCTTTAATCATTCAAAAAAAATCCAAAGACAAACATACTTACTGTAAATTTGATTTTTTTTTTATCAATTTTTTATGTAAAGCTGACAGTTTATAAAAGTAGCCATTTAAATCAAGCCTTAGATCTGATTAAAGAAAAACACACCAATAAGAACCAGGGAAGCATTGAATCTTTAAAGCATCTTGACTTCCATCCGTCACCAATGCACCATTGTAGGATTTGTGTAAATGGGCTTGTAATAACTCTGAGTAACTCCATATTCAATGTTTGGTTTATGTTATTGAAACAATCCGTTTGCTTTTTCTAAGAGTTGCATTGAGTTGAGTTACATTTCCCGTTAAAAGCTAAACCACCCCACTTGTGGGGCAGCATAGCTCAGGAGGTGGGGCAGCTGTCTAGTAATCAGAAGGTTGGTGGTTTGATCCCCGGCTCCTTCAGAAATCCTGTTGAATTTTCCTTGAGCAAGACACTGAACCCCCAACTGCTTGGGACAACACATGCCAATTAGCCCTTTAGCTAACTGGCATATTTACTTTCTAAATGTTCATTAATATACAATCTCCCTATAAACGAGATTGTTATTACTCTCATCAAGTCTGCTGTTGACGGTATCCTAAAATACATCACATTTTCAAAAGTCGTCACACCAGCAGCAACACTTAAATAACATCCATGTTGTTGGGAAAGTGTTGGCTTAATGGTTTTGGTGGGCAGCAACAATAATGCACTTATGATTATTACTAATAGATTGTGTTGTTTTTCTAACAGCTGTGATTGAAGTTATGAACATAAAGATCCATCAGCTACAACAGAGCCAGCAGTCATCGCAGTCAGCAGGGACCACCAAGGCTTAATGAGCTGCTTTATTTCTCAATAAATGTGGGACTTTGTGGATTCGTGTGCTAAGCCAGCACGTATTGTAGAACAAAACTTCATATGAAAATATGTCATGGATGGGGATTAATACCGTGGAATACAGACCATCATTTAATCCCTGTTCATATGTCATAAGTACAAAAACCCGGTCACTTAAGTTGTAGGCTTGTGTTGGGTGCTTGCTGTCGAAAACTTGGGTGTTAAGCTTAAAATCAATCCAATCAAAGTCTTGTTTACTTCAGAATGTGTGTAACTTAAGTGGGTCTCCACAGTGTTGTCAGTGCACTGATGCATCCGTTGTGTCTTCTACCTACCTATTTGCAAAGTAAAGGAATCCTGTGATGCATTTGGTCGTTCCTCTGTCTTTAATTCTCCCATTAGATAGGAAATGAGGCTTCGGATAAGCGGATGAAGATGATGGATGGATGAGAGAGGTTCAAAACAAAGAGTTGCAGCAGGCATAACGAGTTAACCTCAACAAAAACACCTGCGTGGTTGACGGTTGAAAATTGAAGTGAGTTACTATTTAAGACTGTCCAGTTTGCCTTGGACATGTCGATGGTTGGGGATGCTCACAGTTGGTATTTTAAGTTAAATGAACCTTGTCCATAGCGACACACAGGGTGTGAATACGAACCGGAATGATTTGTGAAACGAAGCTTGCGGCCATATAGCCCGACCATGATATCCGGAACCCCGGGGCCAGTCCGGTTGCTATGCACCGCTGGGAGCGTTGTGCTGTTGCTAGGGAAGGAGAGATGGAGGCGGTAACTTGTACAGGCTTCTCGGAAGGCGGCGAAGGACGAAGCTGTCACGGGTACAGAAGACGACTTGGAAATACAAGTTTTAACCCATCGTTCCAACTTCAAGTGACGAGGATTGGACCGTTTCGACGCATTTAACGTTTTTTTTAAATCTGTGAAACGTTAAAACTATTAACCGAGGCTTGAAAAGCGAAGGAAATCCGAAGTGAACAGGGGTCAACTTAAGGTTCGTTATCTAGCAACCGGCTTGTGACGCGCTGTCCAGGAGAGTGCACACGTCTGTGTGTGTATGTGTTTGTGCGGAACAACGTGGAGAGAGACAACAGCGATCAACCGCAGCCGATGAATTTTGAACAGAGTTTGGAGACGACGCAGACGGGGAACGTCACCGCATTTTACACCGCCGAGGAGAAGCGCTCGTCAGAAAACGGCGAGGACCAAAGCGGCATGGTGAGCTTCGGGGCCTGGCGGTGGCCACGCTAGCTAGGATTTAGCTAGCGAGCTAACTGAGCTAACTTGCGGCAACCTGTTTGTGTGCAGGCACTCCCGCCCCCACGGCACACTCCTCGTGTGGCTGCTAGCCGGGATTGCTAAAACCAGCCAGCCTGTTATCCTGCACATGTGCTTGTTAACTTCACTATTTTGGTGCCCCGACCACCACGTTTCAGCCGAATATGTACATTTATAATGAAAGTAATATCACACGACACTATTAATTAACCGGTGACAGTTCCGGCTCCAATTACCTGTCAACTGTGACCGGTTCAATCTGGTCTACCTTAAGAGAACGTTAGCTAGTGAGCTAACAGCAGGTGTGGACGCGTGTTTGTAGTTCCTATGAGTAAGAGCAGTCAAGCCAACGCTTATTCTACTCTCGATTTGACGGATACGGTTTTTTATAAGAAATTGGCCTAACTAAACCCGAAAGTTCCGTTTTAGGAGATATATTTTTTTAAATGACAGCTAAACTACATGGTTTCAGCGTTACGCTTTTGTTTGACAGTATGACTAATGGGCTTAAGCCGTTGTAAAAGTTACAACATATTGTGCTTGTTTGCTGAGACTTTAGTTGTTTGTCGTGGCGTTGCCATGGCATGATATACTCGTCGTGGTTTTTTGAGTTACGTGTTGAAATTCTTGGGTGGCTTTTTAATTCATTTTGTTCTAACGCAATAAAAAGCGTAGCTTGAAGGCCTTTGGCTGTATTTGCCCTTCGATCACATGTACAGTTGCGGTAAACAAGTGCTCTTCATAAAACGAAGTGTTGTACAACCTCATGGGTGCTAGTCGCTAATCGCTGTTAGCAGTTGTTTTGACATTAGCGTGAAGCATAGTCTCCCAATCCCACATCGCTTAAGTGAATTTAAGACTTGGAGTCACTGTCAATCCATCACAAGCAACTGTTAAAAGTGTCTTCCCATTCCCCACCGTGGAGCGTTACTCGGAGGCATGCCGATCGCCATGTGCTTCTTCCCCATGACCCGTATAGACGGCATTTGGCGCTGTAAAGGACAAGATGTGTGACGACACACGGCCACAGCAGAGCCATGTTTATATGACGTCAGGCTCCACCGAAGGCTTATAGGCGGTTTCGAATCACTTCTTCATCGGCAGCATAAATACTGCTCTTCTGTTCTGGATGATCAGCATAAATGCTTTTTTTTACTGTGCAAATAAAGTCAAAGGACGCTTGATTGGTTTTCTCAACCACATTAAAGTGCCCATGTGACTTTGGGGGGGGGTCGTCGAGTTGACTACGTAACCAGATCCAATGGCTCCTTGTCACATGTGGTCCCTTAAAGCCCTGTTGGACTGAGTGAGCAGGAACTTGAATCTGTCTGGACTAAAGAAGCGTGTAATGCTATTATTTGCCGAGGTCAGGCTTTCATTGGCTTAGATTTAAGTTTGGCCACTTGGGTGAGATTTCTTCGCTGTTGGATTCATGTCATCTCTGTTAATCGATAACTACCTGTTAGTCCTGTGTATACCATTTGGCAGTGACTGCTTTGTGCAAGAGTCAGACTCATCACTGATTACTTGAAATAATGTGAATGGTCATGTCCAACTCTTTTTGATGTTGGTAAATAGAAACTATGAAGGACCTATTAAGGCTTTTTTTAACATTTGGATTTACATACATTAAATAGAAGAGAAAATGCCCCAGCACTCTCATTTCCATTCTTTAACGGTCTAATACTAATCAGATAATCTCTTCGAAAGGCCTTACTATTTTAAATTTGGAGAGGCCTCTATGTGAAGTCGTCCATGAAAAGAATGCTTGAGATCAGCCATCCAGCAGAGCTTCTGTTTGGATTAAGCTAGGATGTAATTCATTGGCAATGTTTTTTGAATGCCACCAATTTTCGTCAACTTTTTATGCCACTGTTCAATTCCAACAGCTGATAGACGTTCCTACAACACTGTAACACCCGACACTGTCTTGTCTGTCTGACCAGCGGGGCCTTGATTTGACATATAATGATATACAATTCACTGTTAAAGAAAATATTAATTTATCACTTAAATTATGTGCAATACTATTTGCATTGGTCGGCTTGCTATTACCTGTAATGGTAAATGGATATATTTTTATATAGTGTTTTTCAAGGCTATCAGCCACTCAAACTTCTTCACATGGTATGTCTCACATTTACCAAAGATGACTGATTAAGGTCAGATGGCCTATCCCGAAGCACCTTGGTGAGATCAAACCCACAATGTCCGACTTGTAAGCGTGCACGCTAGTGAATATGTATTTTTCTGTGTTGGGTATTGACGTAACTCACAGCATTACCTTTTAATTAAGCTTAGTCATCGGACACCAGTAATCATGTTGGATACAAGCGTATCAATGCAAATCCACAACACTAGTAGCATTGTTACCCAAGCCTTTAGGAGAGGCCAGAATAACCCTTGAAGTTTGAAAAAGCTTAAACCAATCTGTGTCTTTGAGTACTTTAATTTTATTTGAAATATATATTTTTAAGTACACTGCAACTAGAGGGACCGTGTCTTTTAATTTTGTAGGTCACCACGAAGGGAGCTGGGCTGAACCCCAATGCCAAAGTGTGGCAGGAGATCCCCACCTCTCAGAGCAGTGTCCCAGATGGGACAGAGGGCTCCACTTGGCTGAAGGAAGCCACATCCTCTTCTGAAGTGACTGAGGGCATTGACCAAGGTCAGCTTACCAAAAAAAGTTGTTTTTTTAGAGTTGTAATAAGGTTAAATTAAAAGTTTTATATCTTCGATAAAATCTTCACTGATTTAACCTCCTGGCTTTTGATGGTGTATATATTCTGCTCGGGCGAGTTACAGTTCATGTATTCATACCAAAACGTTTCGGTGTGAGCCTTTTGGTTCAGCATGCATGTGGAGCAAACAAGTGCAGCTTTATCTTTTATTTTATTTTTTCAAAGTGTGTCCCCTTTTTTTACCCACCCGAGTTGCCTACTGCTGGGTCAGTCTCTTCTCTGCCCCTCTAGAGCGTCAACCTGAAGGAGGAAGCTGTAGCATGCCTCTCCTTCAAGTCACATGATGACAAGCCCTCGCTATTTCGCACATCATGGTCTCACGGGGAAAGCACAGTACTTTGCCGTCGGATGAGAACGAAGCAGATTACTTTCCGTTCACTTAACCAAGAGGCCCGGACAAATCAGGGCGACATTAGCGAACCCTGAATCCTTTATCCAACCTAACCCCTATACCCATTTGAGGTTTAGCCAATTATTTCCCACTAACTTTGGACCTCCGGCTGTGGTTGGAAACGTTGTAACCTGAATACAAACACCCAACTGCATGACACAGAGATGCACTGAACATAGGTGCCTTAACTCCCTATGCAACCGGAGGCCCAGTGCAATTTTATCTTAACCACGTTCCTCTTCTTTTATGTGTCACTTTGTGTTCCTCCGTCTTCTTGAAATATATATATTTATTCATCTCAGGCATTTCCATCCTTTTTGCAAAATCCACCACAATCTGTCCTTCCATGGACAGTGGAACCGGTAGGGCTGGTAGTGCCTTGGGTCTACCTACTTTTGAATGTCAAACATGTAAAAAATGAAAATTGAATTCATCAGTAGCCAATTACAGTGGGGAAAATAAGTATATCACCCGTTGTTGATTTTATGACTTTGTCCCCTTACAAAGAAGTGAACGACCTATACTTTTCATAGTAGTTTCATCTTAATGGTGAGACAGAACTGAAAAAAATATTCCAAGAAAATCACAGCATATGAATTTCAAAATTTGTATGGGTGTTTTATTGAGGAAAATAAGTATTTCACCCCCTAGCAAAACATGGCTCAGTACTTGGTGGAGTAACCCTTGTTGGTTGGCACAGCAGTTGAACGTTTCCTTTAGTTGGCCCCCAAGTTTGCACAGATCCCACTGGGGTGATTTTGACCCACTCCTCTTTGCAGGTCTTCTCCAAATCCTTAAGGTTTGTAGGTTGTCGCTTGGCAACTCGGGGCTTCAGCTCCCTCCACAGATTCTCCATAAGATTAAGGTCTGGAGACTGACTAGGCCACTCTGACCTCAATGTGCTTTTTCTTTAGCCACTCCTTTGTTGCCTTAGCCATATGTTTTGTGTGATTGTCATGCTGGAAAACCCATGTGCAACCCATTTTCAGTGTCCTGGCTGAGGGAAGGAGGTTCTCACCCAAGATTTCCTGGTACATGCCCCATTCATCCTCCCCTTGATCCGATGGAGTTATTTTGTCCCCTTAGCAAAAAACAGCCCCAAAGCATAATGTTTCCACCACCATGCTTGACGGTGGGGATGGGGTTCATGGGGTCCAAGTCGAGCTTTTTATTTCCTCCAAACACGGCAAGTCGAGTTGATGCCAAAGAGCTGGATTTTACTCTCATCTGAGCACATCACTTTCTCCCAAGCCTCCTCTGAATCATCCAAGTCCTCATTGGCGAACTTCAGATGGGACTGGACATGTGCCTTCTTGAGCAGGGGGACCTTGCGAGCACTACAGGATTTCAATCCATTACGGGGTAGTGTATTACCAATGGTCATCTTGGTGACTGTGGTCCCAGCTGCCTTGAGATCATCAACAAGCTCCTGCCATGTAGTTCTGGGTTGTTCCCTCACCTTTCTCATGATCAGGTTCACTCCACCAGGTGAGATCTTGCATGGACCCCCAGACTGAGGGAGATTAATGGTCAATTGGTGTTTCTTCCATTTTCTAATTATCACACCAACAGTTGACTCCTTCTCACCAAGCTGCTTGCCAATGGTCTTGTAGCCCATTCCAGTCTTGCGCAGGGCTACAATTTTGTCCCTGATGTCCTTTCACAATTCTTTGGTCTTGCCCATCGTGGTGAGGTTGGAATCTGATGAATTGGTTGATTCTGTGGACAGGTGTCTTTTATACAGGTAATGAGCACTTAATTAGGAGTACTAATTGAGTAAGAGGACTAATCTGTGTGCCCCCTGGTCAGATAACCAGTTTGGGAGCCAGAATTCTCACTAGTTTGTAGGGATAAAATACTTAATTTCCTCAATAAAATACAAATAAATGTTTAAAACTCAGATACTGGGATTTTCTGGGATTAAAAAGAAATCTGTCTCTCTGTGATGTGTCAGTGATGCAGGAAGGATTCCTATTTACATCACTGTTGTTGCATTTCTTTATTTTGAATGTCCAAATATTGATTTGTTTGTGTGTGTGTGTGTGTGGGGTCTTAATTGCACTTTCTCAGAGAATAAACATAAGATTGTCTAGCTTGTAAACACGTTGGGCAACAAAGTTATCTCCATGGTGTTTGACAACCACATGGTTCTTACTTGCCTCTTTTTTCACAGGTTTTTCAGAAGCACCCTCTACTGGCAGTAAAGGGTATAGCCCACAATATTTAAGTGACCACATCAGCACCCATGTGCCTGCAGAAGACCTAGTAAATGGTATTGACCACCCTGAATTGGGGTATCCTGTCTTTGACCCAATGCCCGAGTCAGCAATAGATGGAGAGGTGTCTAAAGAACAGCCGCTGCCTGAGGAGAGCCTGAGAGAATCTTTGAAGGTACAACTGGAGTTCTACTTCTCCAGGTGAGTAGTAAAGTCTTTTTTCTTTTTTCATAACAGCTTAACGGTTAATGAAGGTATCCTACTTTCCTGCACAGATCAAGCTATCTTTTGAATGTAGTGTGCTCCACAGAAAGCTGTATTATGTCATATTTGTACTAGATACATAGGTTAATTATGGAATAACTGACTCAGCTTTAGTGTGTTGGTAATTGAATGTTGAGAACATTAATAGTAACTTGTGTAAAAGTAAAATTGCCTCAGAATGAAATGACTGACTGGTATTAGTAAATTTCTGAAGTGGCATCCCTCTTGGAAGAAATAGAGTAAAGATGGTGTCCATTTTGGTACATCCTGAGTTGAAAATTAACCACCCCTCTTTTTCTGTATATCACTTCTGGGTGTCTTCAGAGAGAACCTATCGAAGGACTTGTACTTGATGTCCCAGATGGACAGTGATCAGTTTGTTCCCATCTGGACCATCGCTTGCATGGAAGATGTCAAGGTCCTCACCACTGATATGAACCTCATTTTGGATGTTCTCCGAGGTATAAGTCCTGTGGTGCTATTGCTTCTGTGTTTCAGAAAAAAAAGAAAATTCACTGACAATGGGTTTAGAATGAAGACTTATATTTAAACATTAATCAATGAATCACCTTAATGTTTAGAAGGTTAAAAATGAGTATATGTAGATGTTTCGTGGATGACTATAGCACCTAGAGAGATTCTTTGGCACTGGCCTTGTCCTTCCTCTTTTACTGATGTCAGTTTTGTCAAGATAAAGATTGAGTGAGACAAAATGTAAGCTCTTCGAAATACTTGTCTTTCAAGAAGTTTTGGATTTGTTCTTTGTGTTTGATGCTGTTGGTTCAAGTGTGATTTTGAGCGAGCTCCTTTTGATAGGTTTAGTTTTGTTGATAAGATTAAAAGGAAACCAAACTTGCATGCCCTCTTATCAACACGTTGCACTAATAGTCATTGAAATTAAGCCAAACGTTTTGGAGAAGTCAGAAATGTCATTGAAACAGTTGGTGAAAAAAAGTGTCTGAAATGGTTGCAACTTAAAATTGTGCAACAAAGACCCCTAAAGTTCAACCCAGTCTGTTTTGGCAGTTGCATTGATGTTTATGTAACTGTTTTTGGTCTTTGTAGCCTCTCCCATGGTAGAAGTGGATGAGATGGGGGAGAGGGTTCGCCCCAATCATAAACGCTGCATCATTATTCTGAGAGAGGTCCCAGAGACTACACCAGTGGAGGTAAAGGCACAACCACACCCACTCTGCAAGTCAATCGTAATCACAGATGAAAATCAGAAGTTCTACTTTGACCATGTTTTCCCAATTCAGAGTTTAGGAGTGGTCACTTCAACTGTGACACTACAGTGCTCCAGACTAACATTTTATACTGGCAAGAATGGTGCCATTAAGGTTTTCAGTTGGTAATCTCGGCTGCGCCGTTTCCAGCCATGGCCAGAGGTCCATTGTTAGTGGGCCATAATTGGCTAAGGGTCACATGGGTATAAGGGTTAGGTTGGATAAAATATTCCAGGTTCGCTAGTGCCCCCCTCCGGGTTGTCTGGGCGCTCATGGTTAAGTGAACGGAGAGTGCTCTCACTTAGTTCTCCTCCGACGGCCAAGTGCTATGCTTTCCCCATGAGTCCATGAGGTGTAGAATGGCGAGGGCTGGTCGTCACGTAACATGTAGGAGACACGTGCTCCGGCTTCCTGCTTCCTTGTCAACATTCTGGAGGGGTATCAAAGTGATGGATCCAGCCGCCGGTACCTTGGGGCATACAGGTGGGAAAAAGGGGATACATTTAAAATGAATAAAAAAACAATGACCAATTGAGTATAACTCTAAAAAAAAAACTAAGGTAGAAAATTCTTTATTTCCTCTCGGGTTTGAATTGAAGACAAACCTGTCAAAGCTGTGCTTCTTTTTGGCAGCACAGTGGTGTAGCAGTTAATGCTGTTGCCTCACTGGGTTCGAATCCCATCCAAGGTTCTTTCTGTGTGGTGTTTGCGTGTTCTCCCCGTGTCTGTGGGTTTCCACCAGGTGCTTCAGTCTCCTCCCAACAACAAAAAGACATTCATGCTGAAGCACTCCGGTGGCTCACCTTGTAGAGCGAGAACCGCATGAGGCTCGAGTCTTTTACCGCAGAGGCTTGGGTTCAAATCAGCCCCGGACCCTTTGTTGCATGTCCCTCTCTTCTGCCTTTCCTGTCTCTCCCTCTTTCTCAACTATCCTACCTAAAAAGGTTGAAAATGGCTCAAAAATATAGGCTTGTAAGGGTTGAAACTCTTGCCTGTGGCCCTGACCAGTACAATAGGAAAAAATAGCTGTATTTGGTCACTGGGGTCTGCAGCTGCTGTTATTATACAATAGGATGGATTAAATACAGAGAACAAATTTTGTCGTATGTATGTATGTACAAAGACAAATGAATAAAGTTTCTTCTTCTTTGCATCTCTTCTCTCTTTCAAAGGAAGTGGAGGCTCTTTTTAAGAGTGAAACTTGTCCCAAGGTGATATGTGTTGAATTTGCACACAATAGTAGCTGGTACATAACTTTCCAGTCAGATACAGATGCACAACAGGTATGGCAGCTCATTCATCTTTGCACTGATAATAATGTCTTTTCTGTAGGATCATTCTTTGCATAATATCAATTATAACTGCCTTGCATGCTTCAAAGCCTTTCATCAATGCCATGGTAATCAGCAGTGAAAAACGGTATTCAATTCTTATGTCATTTGTTTTTCCAGGAGCCTGTAAATGGCAGTTGACAATAAGAATAGGAAAACATTAAAAACCGTTAAACACATGAGTGTAGCGTGGCTTTAATTATTTAAGATTTCATATGAAGGTCAAAGGGTGGCACAGCTCGGTGGGTTGAGCAGTCGCCTGGCAATCAGAGGGTTGCAGGTTCGAGCTCCGCACCTGCGGAGAGGTGTGTTGAAGTGTCCTTGAGCAAGACACTGTTGCCCTAGCTCTGCCCTGTGGTGGACTGGCGACCCTTCAAAAGTGTGTCTCACCTTTCGTTCAATTAGAACGGAGAATGGCTCCAGTTCCCCCTCGATCCATTTTTGGATAAGCTGTTGATAGTGAATGGATATAAAGGTCCACATTGAAAAAAAGAATATTTCTTTTTATGAAGAAACAATTTCACTTTGAAAGTATTATAGTCGCCAGTTAGTCAAATTCAAATGGAAAGAGCGGTCTCACGTGAGAAAATTGAAGGATATTCATACAGACAGATGGTTAGTTCTTCCCATATCAACTGGATAAACAGTGTCGATCTGCAATTGCAACCCATATTGTGGTGGTGGTGGGGGGTTACACCTGAATGGATACTGCACTGGTTTCATTCAATAAAAAGGAAACAATTTGAAGTCCAAATTTGCCTTTTTTTTCCTCAATAACATAATTGATTACAATTACAACCTAATGATGACATGTGATGGACATAATAGATGATAAAAACAAACATATGACCAACTTGTTTTTTATACTTAGTTTTCATTTTATTATTGCTCCCAAGTTGGTCAAATGAATTGACATACTGGCTGCTAAGTATCTGAAGGCCGAAAAATTGTGTTCAGAGTGGTCCTAATACCAGCTATGATTTAGCAACTTGGTACACTATCTTATTCATGTTGGACTATTTTGAGTGAGCCACCATCCTGCTCGGTGGAATTCCATTGTACATTTAATAGCAGTTCTGGGCCATTTCAACACCTCTTGGACATTGACAGGTTTTTCAATAGTATTGATTTTTTTTAGAGAGAGATTTATCATAGTTATCAATATTCTTATTTTTTTCATTTTCCCTCAGGCTTACAGATACCTAAGGGAAGAAGTTAAAACATTTCAAGGAAAACCAATCATGGTAAGTTCACGTGTTCAAACTCCCTAAAATATATTAATCTTGATAGTTTTCTTCATTTGACATGTGTATTATGCTTAAGTCAATTTGAATTTTTGGCTATGAATTTGAGATATAATAGTTTGACAGTGACTAGTGTATAAACTCTGGCGATACCAAAAAGCCAAAGGCTACAATAAGCATGGAGGTCCTAAAGCGGCAATATTTTTGATATTAAAATTAATCGACTCACTGTAGTGATAGAATTTCCAGTAGTGACGGGACTACTGGTCGGGTCATGCTGCAGAGGACTGGTTGAAATTTGTGCTCCCTGACGTTTTCGATTTAAAAACCCTAAAAACAATTTAGATGACGATAAAGTGAGAATTTTTGAACTTGAGCAAAGTCAGGGTCAACTCAAAAGGCAAGAAACCACAAACTATGAAGGAAGATACGGAAGAGATGTTAAAACAAAACATTGCTAGCTGAAGCAGCTCACCGCCCTTAGGGGAAGAGGAGGGAGCGGATGTTAGCCTGGGAAGTATACCAAATGAACTCAAGGACTTCAGTCTGGATAACAAACAGCATTTTACAGAAATCAAGCAAGAACTAAATGGAAAAAGCCTTAGACTTGAGGAGGCAGATGGGCGGATCGACAGAATTGAAACAACACTAATGGCAGCTACGACACTATTGAAAAGGCTAGCTCAACGACAGGCTAACATGGAAGCTAAACTAATTGACCAGGAAGGGTGGACACGTAGAAATTTCTGACACATCAGAAATTTTGGCACTGCAGAAGAGGAGGAAAGAGATAACATGATAGACTTCGTGCAATAACTACTGACAGACTCGTTGGATCTTCCACCAGGTATGGACCTTGAAAGAGCCCAGGGAACACTCGCTCCTAAGCCCACCCACCCAGAGGCAAAGCTCCAGTCTATCATATTCAAGTTCGCGGGTTAAAAAGTCAAAGAGAAAGTGATCGGCAAAGTTTAGCAGAAGAAAAAGCTTCTCTATATGACTGTCCGGTTTTATTTGGACCACGACTACCCATCAGCGGTTGTCAGGAAGCGAATGGAATATGCCGAAGAAAAAAATGGAAGGGGAAAAAAATTAAATTCTAAACGCCATACCCAGCAAAGCTACGCGTTTTCTACAATGACGGCACTTGGCTGTACCAGACTCTCACAGAAGCAACAGAAGATATGGCTCAATGAGGATTTCCAGTTACCATCATACCTGCTCAAACCAGCCCAGACAGCAGAGAGATGCAACTCATATCCTCATGGAAAATGATTGGAGAATGACACACCAGACTTGGAGCTTCAAACTCAATGGGCAACACATCCCCTGACTAACCTACTCGGAGGTCATTTGGAATCGACAAAAAATGCCTCTGGGAGAAACCTTAACGGAATGTGAATACAGATAAGAGGGTGTTTTATTTACCGTTAATGTGTAACGGTGCCAGCAACCTATACAGGAATCCCTGTGCACAAATTAAGATAAATGGATACTTAACATCCATCCATTGTCAACCGCTTATCCGAAATCGGGTCGCGGGGGGATACTTAACAGACAATTTTAATCTAGAGCGGGGTCACAATCACAAAAAGAGGTGAATCTGTTCAGCTGGATCAGAAGTTTATTTAGAAACGTTTTGTCACTCACCAGGTGACTTCTTCAGTCTGAGCTGAAGGCAAACATCCCCCTCCTTATAAACGGTACCTTGATGCCACACAACAATAGGCTGGTTTCACATGCAAGTTGAGTGATCAACTGCACATTCAGTGACAATGGGCACCATTCACAGAGGATTGGGGAATGTTTGCGATCACGGCATTGTAAGACGCCGATAGATGTACTCTCAGTCCTAGATCGGGGTACAAGACAAGGCTGTGGATTATCTCCACTTCTGTTTGCACTCTACCTAGAGCCCCTTGCTCAATGAATTAGGCAGAATGACAGCATAAGAGGCATATCAATAAATGGAGACCAACACAAAGCCGCATTGTTTGCAGATGATGTTTTTTTATATATCCATGGTAACCTATTAATTTACTTCCTGAACTATTCAAGCTCCTGGACACTTTTGGAAAACATGCTGTATACAAACTTAATATTCAGAAAATACAGCTCCTTTCACTGAACTATGAACCACCCAGTCAATTTAAAACTCAATTTAACCTGAAATGGGAACAGACAACACTGAAATATTTAGGGCTAGTGATCCCCAAGGAGATCTTATCACTTACAAAAACTAACTATGATCCTCTCTTGTCAAGAATAAAATTAGATATACAGAAATGGAATTAAGTTTTTGTCACTCTGGCCCCTGCACTATCAATTAAATGCCTTGTAAGTTAAGACAGGAGCACTATGCTTAAGTTTTGAAATCTAATAGTGACTTTGGACTGGTTTGCATGACTCAGGACCTGATTAAGAATGAGGGACTCGAACATTCTCTGTCCCTGCTCAAATCTGTTTAACAACCATATCTCCATATAGTTTATTGCCTCTTTTGTTCATAATGCAACTTTGAATTTGGATGTTTGCTAATGCATTCCTTTTCTCTGAACTTTGAATTGACCATGAGAAAATTCAGGCTGAGTTTAGTCACTTGGCTGTACTAATGGTCCTCCCTTAGACCCCAGTGATGATCAGTATCGCGCTTGGAAGGACCCAAGTGCACTGTGGTTGGTTGGGGTTCTTTCTCTCTTCTCATTCTTCATCACCCTATTTCTCATCTTTTCCTCTCATGCCCCCTGTTTACCTCCTCCTCTACCCTGTCACCCTCCCCTCCCAAGTCTGGTGCTCTATGGCCTAATGACCGTGAGATTATGAGATCTGAGGGGATCCGAGGACTATGGATATTGTAACTTATCCTAGGTGTTCCTATGGCATAACTAAAACACTCCTCATCACTCCACTCAGACAGGTTTTTTTCCCCTCATTCCCCTACTAGGCTCGTATCAAGGCCATCAACACATTTTTCTCCAAGAATGGCTTCCGCAGTATGGACTCGAGTATGTACAGTCAAGATTCCCAGCGTCAACAGCAGTATGGCTCTCCTCTCTACATGCAGCAAGTATACAGCCCTCAGCAACAATACCCAATGTTTCGACTGGTGCCTCCGTCCTGGAACCCTTCACTCCCACCTTACTTTGAGACGCCACTGGTAAGAAGCTATGAATGCCACAGCTGCCATGATTAATAAAGCATACACCACCAGTGCGTTTAAAGAAAATATAACTAAAGGAATAGTAAATGATGTAACTTTTGGTCATTATTCATAAAGATGTTGATGGAATGTTTACAAAAAAGCTTTCTAAGTCATGTAATCTAGTGTTGGGCATCGTAGTTAGAAAAAGTATTTAGTCTCTGAATATTGAACACACTGTCCTAAATGTGCCTGGTAACATTTTCATTTACAATGCTCAAAAACACTAGTTTATTCAAATTGCAGTTAAATTACATGTTTAAATGGTTCATGTGGAACAGCATAGCTAGTGGGTAGAGCCGTCGTCTGGCAATCGGAAGGTTGCAGGTTTTTTCAGTCATCGTGACGAGTGATTGTCCCCCTCATTTCCTTGACTAATTAGATGACGATAGTCAATCTTACTAACAAGAAGAAACACCTGTGAAAGGAACGCAAAGCTGCTGCGTCCTGTGTGCCACAGCTCTGTAATGACCAAAAGAGAATCATGATAAATATTGCAGATTGGGATTTTGCTTGAAAAACATCATGTATACATTTGCCATATTGCTCACCCCTAGAAGCCATCGCTATTCTGTTTTCTCAATCTGAATTCCTCATGTCCATGTATGATTGATCAAAGTTTGATTTGTCAGGCCTTCTTGGCTTTTATCAGTATGCTCACCTCTTGATTGGTATAGCTGTATCGTCAAGAGATAATGACCAATAATACATCTGTTTGGATTTCTTCCTGGAGACTCTGGAATTACATAATCATATCCTATTTCACTATCAGGCACCTTTCCCAAACAGTGGATTTGTGAATGGTTACAGTGCCACAGGAACCCACAAAGCTGGCTCTAACCCCATGAACAGTGGACATCTCAACAGAAATCGGTATGTGCAAGAAACTGAGGTTGTGTGTGTGTGTGTGTGGGTGTGTGTGTGTGTGTGTGTTTCCATATTAACACAAATACTTTTGCCTTTTTTCACCTCTGAAAAAGTCAGTCCCTATGTCATCAACCATCACTATTGTCAATAATGGAAAAGAATAAGGAACATTATTTTTCATTATTGAGACAACCTGTTCATGACATGATTTGCTGTACATGGACTCAACCTATGGATTGACCATTCATGCCTCTGCTCTTATTTTTTCTTCCCCTGCTGGCTTATAATCCAACAGAGGTGGTAAAAAAATCTAAATGTTCTAGACAATTATTTTAATGCAGAATTAAGATAAAATGAAATGGAACCGAGAACAAAAATTCAGTGTTCCTTGCTGGAGTTTTATGAATGGGATCATAAATAAATACGAAAAAAATCCATAGACATGAATGCTTCTGATATGACATTTGCTAGGACATTTTTCCCACTTAAATGAAAACAGCCAAGGTAATTCCCATTTATCGAACTGTGGATAATAAACTATAGATTGGTTTCTCTGCTTCATCAGTTCTCTAAAATATTGGAAGAATCATTTGTTTTTAAAAAATGACTGCTTTATTAATAGAAACGTTTTACTAAATGATCACCAGCATGGATTTCGGTCCAACAGGTACACTTAACTGGCAGTAATGGAACTCGTGGAGAAAAAACAAACAGAGATAGACCGTTCTGTTGAAGTTTTCATTGACTTAGAAAAGATCTAAAAGGCTTAAAAAAAGAAAATTGAGATGGTTAGGACATGTGAAAATGAGAAACCCTGGCTATATTGGGAGACCTGCCCAAAATACCTAGCCAGTGAATGAATGTCCCAGTAGTTTAATTTGTCCAGCCCTACAATACACTTTATTAACTTCTGATTTCAAATTTCAGTGATCTGGTCAACCTTAAAACTGTACAAATAATATACAAAGTAAATAATAACCTGCTGTCCACATAATGTTTAAAATCAGAGTGAGTCAGAACAGACTTAAAAGAATTTGCAAGTTTAAAAAAAAACAAGGGAAAGGAAAAATATAAGGTATAGATGTACAACTGTTTGAGGGATTAGTTTATGTGACAGAAATAAAAATGTGTTGTACGTTTAATGAACAGATATAAAATGGGTGTGAGCATAATTGAGTGACATAATTGACAAGAAAATGTGACAAATGAAATGTTTGTGTTTTTATTTTGGGAGTGTTGTTTTGTATTGTTTTTTGTATGAGATAAAAAGGGTCATTGATAAATGTCAGGCATCATAAGCTTAGGCTTCACTCTGCTCCTTTTCATTCTTTTTTAAACATTTGTTTGATATAATTTTCATGGTTAATTTTTGTATTTATCTATTCTTTTGTAAATGGAGAAATGGAGAAAATGTAAATGGAGAAAGTGCACAATGCACCTGAGGTTTTGATCACTTATAACCTTGTGGGTGTATTGATTATGTCACTTTCAGGCCAAGTGATGTTTCTTGATAATGATATCTGTTTGCAGTTCTACTTTGGGTTACCTTGGATGTGCTCAAAATCGCACACTAATATTTTGAATAATACTACATTACTTTTATTTCAGATCCTTCAGAAGTGAACTTTTTTGGATCTAGCAGTGAACTCTACTGAATATCAAATCCCAAATAACTTTCTCCCTAAATTTCCTTTGAATTTTGAACTGAGTTTTGAATGGGTGGGCTCAACAGGTGTGACATAAGCATGTTCTGACTCCCACTCAACCAAAGCTTTAAAAGTTGGAATTTAACATCTGGCCGGGTTTGGGTTTCTATTCAAATTCAGCTTGATCTTTTTTCCGTTCGTTGATTAAAGTTAGTAACATGACATATAGGTAACTTGGTTCTCTGTAAGATTAAGTAAAATGATGTGATCTATTGGTTTGATAAATGTGAGATTAAGATGAAAAAAATATGCTGGAGATGTAACTCTGACATCTGAATGGATACTAGTGAATTTCCTCATTTTCAACTCAACATTGCTTGAAAGTAAAACAGCTCAAGTAAATCTTGACGTGGACTTTAAAGACTTAAAAATGGAACCCTCACCGATATCCTCATCTCCAGTTCATGTTGACCAAACAAAAATTCTCCCGGATTTTGTTTTAGTACTGTCATTTGGGTTGACATCAGATTTTTACATCAATCCAGACCAAGCTTGCAAAATCGGAGCACATAATTCTTTTTGCAAGTAATTACAAAATTGCCACTAATTGATCGGGTCATCTTCCCTGGGGACAGAAGTCATGTGAAAACCCACCCAAGGCCTAGCGATGTGGCTTCCTATCCCTCTGTGGCCCCCGGAAGCCTGATAGATGATGTGTGTGGTCCGTCCAGCCCCCAACCTTCACAGACCTCATCATCTCTTGTTGGAAGTGCCTCGGAGCCAGTCATAACCCCCTCCTTCACCCTCAAAGAGACTGTTCCACAGGCTGCCACACTTAATGGAGACCTATGCGTCGCTGGGCGGGGCAGGTGAGTGTGTGAACTTGTTTTCTCACAAATGTCTTAATTCTATATCTGTGACAGCTCTATATATCCAGGGGGAAATAAAGGCATTTTGGGTCTGTCTTTTTCTGCTCTCGTGGTTTCAGTCACTTGATAATAATTAATCTGTTTGTAGGAGAGGAAGTTACCGAGGCATGAGAAGGAGGAGAGAGGATGAGCGTACTTTGGTGAGTTTATTATTATTTTTTCCATCCATGGTCAACCGCTTATCTCAAATCGGGTTGCGGAGTCGTGCTGTGGAACCCATCTCGGCACTCATTGAGTGAAAGACGGGGAAATACTTTAGACAGGTCGCCATTCCATCACAGGACTCATGCAGTTAGGGGTTCTTAATGAACCCATAACAAACTATTTGATTATTTTATTTCCTTCCTTGTTGTTTTTTTATTTATGTATTTTTTTTTAGTTTTCTATCCCCTTATTTTGTGCTATGCTTATGTCATGGATAATTTTACTTTTTTTTAAAAAATGCTGTTTTTCAGAAACCTGAAGTCAAGGTACCAGTTCCAAAGTTTGATCTGGCAGCCTCCAACTTCCCCCCGTTGCCCGGATGTGTGGTCAGTACACAGGGAGACCCTGTGCCAGAAACCCGTCTGTCTGATGTGGTGCGTGGCCTCAAGGTGACCGATAAGGTAAACCTTATTTCACTTATTCCTGTTTTGCTCTTGCAGGTGCTGCGGCCAGCAGTTAAGATCCACTTTGATAGGTGCACATTATACCTCCTAATCTTTGTACTTGCAGGCAGAGAAAATAGAAGCGTGCAATGAAACTCAACCTGTGTCTGTCTCGGAAGATTCAGCGAGTACACCTGCTCCTGTTATCGCAGATCCCAAAACCTCTACCACCATTACTCCATTGATCCCAAGGTGTGCTTTGCTTCTAATCCCTGATTCTAACTCCTGAGCATAATAAGAGGACAAATGGAAATTCATTTTTCCCTGTGTTGTCAGTGTTTCTCATCAGGTAAAGACAATAGATAAAGCCGAGCCTCATATTCCAGAGGGAGTAGCCATTTCTTCATCCACCCTGCCTGTGTTGCAACCTGCTGCAGAACCTGCTGCAGAACCTGCTGCAGAACCTGCTGCAGAACCTGCTGCAGAACCTGCTGCAGAACCTGCTGCAGAACCTGCTGCAGAACCTGCTGCAGAACCTGCGACAACCAAAACCACCCACTGCCAATCTGTGTCAGTGAAATCACCCACCCTGCCTGGCCCAACTTTTACCACAGCCCCAGTAAGATCTTCCTTTCTCACAATGACTATTACTTTGTACACATCTAGCTTGCTCAAGGTTTCCAGTAGATGATGAGGGATAGAGAATTTAAAAGACCCTCGTGCCATTTGTCATTGAGTCAGAAAATATTGTCATTGTGCATACATTTATTGTAGTAAATTACTCAGGGGTTTGTATTCGAAGGTTTAAAAAAATGGTATGTACGAGCAGTGTGTTCCTTTAAGTAACACCCAATGTTGTCCTTGTGTATCCCTTCTAAAGGATGTGGACATGGATATGGAAAGAACATTTTTTTTTTTGGCAGCCGTCTGTGACTGGTGAATTTCTTGATGTCTTTTCCCATCTAACTACTGGTAGATTTCATGAATAATCTTAGCCATACTTTTATTAAAGTTCTAAATTCTAAGAGAAAACTGTCCCTTTTTCCAGTACTGGGAGCAGTGTCATGTTTTCAGGTCGTCAAGTCTTCAAAGGTTCCGGAAAATATAGACAAGACCATAAATGGTTTTGAACGCAGTCGGATATAGAGTTAGCCAATCATTTTATTTTCATATCGTCCAGTTGTGGCTACTCGAGATCGCTGACAGGGAATCCAATCATCAGGGGTGGGTGGTACATCAGAGCACACCAGTGAAATGTCAGCACGGATGCTATAAGCTTTGAATCAAAAGAAACATTTATATCTCAAGATTGAAGATTTTAAAAACTCTATTGAGATTGTGCAAGCACGACAAATTTTCAATTTTCTCAGCCTCAGGTAATCCATATAAGAGAATAAAAAGACAGAAGAGATAAGAAATACAAAATATCCGCAATGAAAAAACAAACTACACAATAAATGCAAAATATAAGCAATATAAATTAAAGTTAGCAATAAAATGCAATACAAACTAATGAGATGCAAGAAAACTAAAAACAGTAAGGGTGTAGTGGACAGATGACTCAAAATGATATACGAGTCAAAATTGCAAATGTTGCACATAACCAATAGTGGCAGTATCTCAGTGTCATCAGACTGAAGAGATGTTTGAGTTCATTAGCACCACAGCTTTTGGAAAGCTGCTGTTCCGTCTATTTGTGTGTGTGTGTGGAGACTGATGTGAAACACCTCCCTAATGGAAGAAGCTGAAACAGATGCTGTCCAGGGTGTGCAAAGTCTTAGGCTCTTTTTTAGCCCTCCTCGCACAGTGAATGCTGCGAAGTTGTTCTGGTGATGGCAGCTCATTGCCAACAATGTCCTCTGCTGTATATACAGCACGCTGGAGGGGATCTTTGTCACCTTTGGTGCAGCTGCTGTACTGGGTTGTCATGAAGTGAATTAAGATGCTCTCTGTGGTGCAGCTATATATGTCAACAAACAGCTTCTGGGTGAGGCTGGTTCCCCTCAGCCTCCTCTGAAAATAAAGGTTGTGTTTTACCCAATGGTGCTGAGGTGTTGTTGACCCAGGAGAGGTCTTCTGTGATGGTGACACTAAGGAACTAGAAGCTGGGGACCCTGTCCATGGCCTCTTTGTTGGTATGGACAGGACTGTGTGTAGTCTTCTTGGAGGTCCTAAAGTCCATGATAATTAATCTCCTTGGTCTTTTTGGTGTTTAAAACCAGTTTGTTGTTAGCATACCACATAGTCAGGTTCTGAACTTCCTTCTTGTTAGGTATGTGATTCTGTTGTTGTCTGATATGGGCCAGGTGATTGTCGTATCATCTCCAAACTTAACAATAGTGTTTGAGTTGTGGACGGGTCGGGGGTCACGTGTAAACAGTGTATAAAGGAGAAATCTAAGCACACAGCCCTGGGGGATGCCTATGCTCAGGATGAGAGTGGGGGATGTGACCTTTACACGATCCAATCGCCATTCAGCACAACCCTAGTCAGATATCCATCCGTCCGTCCGTCCATTGTCAAGCACTTATCCAAAGTCGGGTCGTGGGGGAACTGGACCCTATCTCGGTTCTCATTGGGTGAAATGTGGCGATCAACCCTTGAGGAGTCACCAGTCCGTCACATGGCAGAGCTATTATAGGGGAACAGTGTCTTGCTAGAGGACACTTGACACTGCAGATGCGGGGATCCAATCTCCAGATGACCACCCTATTCACGGAGTCATACCGCCCCTGACCCTAGTCAGATATCCTAAATGTAATTTTAGAAGCCACATTTCTGTATACCAAGCATTTAAGGTCTCAAAATTTGAAAAAAAAACTTCACAGAACCCCAACTGCTCAAACCTTGAGATGGAATGGTGACCTGTCCATGATGTTTCCCCATCTTTTGCCCAATGAGCGCCGAGATGGGCTCCAGTAGGACTCCTTGACCCAATTTCAATCAAGCGGTCGACGATGGACGTAAAATCAAATAAAACCCACCAAAGTGTGCTCATCCTCCCTCCTCCCTCTCAGGCCTCTTTAGCTTCCTCTACTACAAGAAGATTTCAAAAGACATCCAAAGACATCTTATCCACACCAGTAACTGGTGGCAATAGAGTTCCCTACTTAAGGTCATGCCTGCGGTGTTAAAATGAAGTCAATACGGTGCTCATTTTACTTCACCTGTCCAGATTCCCTTTCTTGGTATAGACCTGTTTCTCTAACCTTAAGGTAACTGAACTACATTCTTTAACTAGGGAAGACCTCTCCCCAACTCTGTTTTTGTTCATCTTTGTTTTCCAATATAATTCCCAAACCAGGAGCCAAGAAAGCTGAGCTATGCAGAAGTGTGCCAGAGGCCAGCCAAGGACCCACCCCCGACATCAACTCCCTCTCCCATCCCTCCTGCCACCTCAGCCAGCCAACCTCTGCGAGAGCTGAAGGTCAACAAGGTAGAGGAGCCCTTGTCACCATCCAACACTATTGACAAATCACATAAGCCTGGAGACAACCGGCCTGCCCGCGAGCGCTTGGGCTCCTACCGTGGAGGAAATGACTTGGCCAAAGGTGGAGTTGCAGGTCTGAAAATCCGGGACCATCAGAGATGGACCCCCAATTCCAGGCGCTTTTGCCCTCAGGGAGGGGCAAGACGTTCAGGGAAGGAACAGAACATTCCCCCAAGATCCCCCAAATAGTTAAAGATTAAAAGCCATCAAACCATCAACTAACAGACATGTGTGT
>OMLC01035840.1:0-23735 GCA_900302585.1 Regalecus glesne
AGAGAGAGAGAGAGAGAGAGAGAGACAGACAGAGAGAGAGACAGAGACAGAGAGAGAGAGAGAGAGAGACAGAGAGAGAGAGAGAGAGAGAGAGACCTTTTTTCATAGTAATCTTTCTCTGATAAGCAACATAAGATATTATTCCCATATAGCTATGCAGATACATCTGGATTGACATTGGTAGATATGAAAAGATCAATACGACTGTTAGTTGTGCTAATGAAGTCGGTGTCAGAAAGTAGCAATTAATTAAAGTTCCAAGGAGAGCGGGAAAAAGATCTGCTTGGGAAGGAGACATCCATGATGATAGTGGTCTGACATTACAGTGGGATTGTAGGAACACAACGTGACAGGACAGGAGTTTATGCCCAATGAGAAAGAAATCTATTCCTGAGAATGTTCCATGAACAGGACAGAAGAAAGAGAACTGCTTGGTGCCAGGATAAAAAAAGTGCCAGGCATCCGCCATATTGTCTAGGCAGTAGGGATGAGTTTGAGAGTGGCATTGCCCTTGCTGGTCCGCTCCCCCATCATTATCCTCCAGGTCACCGCCTTCTCACATTGCCTCTAACGCTTGGGCGGGATAAGGGAGCCCATGGCAGGTTAGCTCCATAGTAGAGGCCCGTTCTGCCTACCCTAACCCTAACTTTCTGCCACTCTTGACTTCCTCATACCTTATTCCTCTGATATTCTTGTGTAAAAAGGTGGCAGCCATAAAAAAGGTAGGATCAAATAGATTAGTTAAATGGGAGAGTCAAAGATTGAACTGCTTAAAAGGTTTTGGACCCCACTCACACTTTCTGACACACACACGCACACACACAGACACACATGGTTTTTCATTATACATCGTAGCTGACTTATAACTGTCATGACACCGTCTATCCCTTATTAACGATGTTTGGCTCAATGAAGCCGCTTAACGAGAAGATTTCCAGGGTATGTTGAACTTGCTTCATAATTATAGGCCTTGTCTTTTTTTTGTCTTGTAGGAGGTGGTCTGGCTGACGGAGGTGTTTGGATTGGTCAGGGATCAGTTGTGTCCAGTACTCTCTGAGGTGTATGAAGCAAACGCCAACCCTGCAACCTCCACCATCATAGAGACAGGTCATCCCGCGCCTCAGCTTCACACCAACATCATTTTATAATATTTTTTCAATGAGAGTCTGAGAATAACTAAATTTGCAATGTGTCATATCTGCATTCTGTAGACTTTATCCACCAGAGCTCAGCTCTTCTTCTCTCTTACAGATTTGTTAATGGTTTTTCCTCACTGCATTATGTTACCAATTTTGTTGCAAAGCATTCTGGGATCAACTTTCGCACAAACAGGAGAAATAATTGCTCCCTGTTGCTGTGAAGAAATAGATAATGGAACTCATGTTGATTCTTAATTTGGAGATTGTAAGTAATTTTGACTGAGAAAGACATACTTCATAAAAGAAAGACCCATCTGATTGTTTGATCTTGAAGTTGATGCGATGGCTTGAATATCGTGAAGAGAAAAGTACAGGAAGAAAGTGAGCCTTGATTAGCAGGGTCAGAGGTTGCATTGCGATACAAAAAATATTTGATATCAAAATTGATGGTTGTAAGTGGTATGAATTACAAAGCTTAGAAAACCCCATTTCTGATTAAAAAAAATTGATCTGGCAAT
Source organism: Regalecus glesne (assembly GCA_900302585.1). Classification (NCBI taxonomy): domain Eukaryota; kingdom Metazoa; phylum Chordata; class Actinopteri; order Lampriformes; family Regalecidae; genus Regalecus; species Regalecus glesne. The sequence goes on from OMLC01035840.1 coordinate 1,658, forward strand.
ACCAAGTCAAGGATAGAGAGCATTTCCTTTGTTTAATACCCCACAAATGGTCAACTTTAGTCACATATACCTGTACTTTGTTAAATATACAAATGAAAGAATATAAGTATCTTTCATTATCCTCTCTAAGCTTGAAAAGTCCTTCCTCCCACAAGCATGTCACCATTCAGTTTTTTCTTAGCTTTGTTTTTTCCCTTCTCAAGTCATTCCTTGATGGAGTTGTCCAGGCTTTAGAAACAGCAGGAAAGTCGTGCTCTCTGGCATTCGATTGGGAACCTCGTATCTGATTTACAGATAGCAACAACAATGTTTCATTGTAAATTTTTGATTCATCATTCCTTTCAAATTAAGGTGCCTGTCTGAGTCTTGACCCCACAATGTGTAGTGCACTAACATCAACATCTATTTTTGTCCTCTGAAGAATGTGTGCTATTGATAGACTGGACAAATTGATGGATAGATCGATAACCATATAGAGAAATAGATAGACTGATAAATGGATGTATGGACTGACAGTCAGATGTAGTGATGTATCGTTAGAGAGACACAAGAATAAGCAGATAAAAAGATTGCTGGTATATTTCAGATATAAGCGGTGACTAGAAGACAGCACTGTTTTGTGTTGTGTATTCAGATGGATTTGAATTGTCCAAACAAGAAGTGTGTCCAGTCAAACACAGTGTGTGTGTGGTGAGAAGAATAGAAGAGAGCATGGCAGTGAGTCCTACAAACACTCTGCCTCTCAGTTACAGGTAGGATACACACCTGCCATAGTTTTCTGATTGGTTCAAACTCTGAAGGAGGATCACTTGTTTGCTGTTTTATTGATCTTAGTTACTTTGGTTGTCCTTTTCTCTGTCGTGACCTTCGACCTCTTTCTTTTCTCCCCATGGCTGTAAGGCTGGTGTCTGTCTCTGAGCTGGTTGACAGACAGCATTTAGCCTGTGTTAGCAACCTTTCGTGGAGCACCAATCAGCATAAAGCATGGGTGCGAGAGGCAGAGGAAATTATGCCCAATCACAAGGTCATGCCTAGAGTGAACCTTTTACTCATTGGTTGTCTGAGAGTTGGCCCTCTTGGAGAATGGATATTGACAGATTCAAGTGGAAGTGTGACCTGTGAGGTAAGTGTTGGTCGACACACTCAGCTCAGGTCAGTAGAATGCATTACCTGAGGAGATATTCACTCATACTGAGCATAATGCCCCACCAATTTAAACCTTTTCTTATCTTCACATCTTATTTCTCATTTGTATGTTATTTTATTTAAATGACATGCACATATACTACTGAGCTACTGCAGCTGATTATATGTGTACCCATTATTTATTTATTTTATTACAAAAAAGTATCCCATTTTTCCCCCCATCTGAATTCCCCGAGTTGCCTACTGCTGGGTCAGTCGCTTTGATACCCCTTTAGAGAGTGTCCAGGAAGGAGGAAGCTGTAGCATAGGAGTCCTCCAAGTCCCATGACCACTAGCCCTCACTAGTCCACACATCATGGTCTGGTGGGGAAAGCACAGTGCTTGGCCGTCAGAGGAGAATGAAGCAGAGTACTTTCCCTTCACTTAACCAAGAGGCCTGGACCACCCAGAGGGGGACACTAGTGAACCCAGAATACTTTATCCAACCTAACCCCTATACCCATGTGAGGCTTAGCCAATTATGACCCACTAACTATGGACCTCTGGCCGTGGTTTGAAACGGGGCAGCCAGGATTCCAACACCCGACTGCATGATGCAGAGATGCACTGAACATAGGTGTCTTACCCCCCTACACCACCGCAGGCCCTGTGCACCCATTATGCCTTTTATACCCGATTGATTGATTTCTACTCTTACCTATACTCATTTTATTCCTAATTCCATGATACCTATTGGTTTATATATATATTTTCTGCCTTATAGGTATTGCTTTATACAAATGTTTATGTGTATAGACCTTTTATCATGGAACTTTACTTCACTTTATTTTATCTTTATCTCAAGTTTCTGTGGTGGAGTCTCCAACCCTAAGCATTTCACATAATTGTACTTTTACAATTAGAGCTACAATAAACATCTTGAATCTCTTGTATTGCCTAACAATGTTGCATAGTGTGAAGTCGGTATTTTCTTTTTTCTCAATTGAACGTCTCTCTCCTAGTGTGCATCTCCCTCTCCTCTGTGGTTGAATCAAGCTCTGTTCATCCCTCATTGGAACTACATACCCCAAACTTCCCCAGGAAACAATCGGGAAGATAAAAGGGGCTACCTAGAACTGATTGGCTGTCCTCTGCTGCTGCATCAGAGTCCTGAGCAGCGATTGGCTACTGATCCTAGATGGGTAGAGCTTCAAGGAGCAGTTGGTGTCAAAGAAGCTTCTGCCCTCCTACAGGCACACAAAAGGTGTGTGTGTGTGTGTGTATGTGTCTGTGTGTGTGAGAGAGAGAGAGTGTGTGTGTGTGTGTGTGTGTGTGTGTGTCTACCATAGCTTTTCAGATTTTAGACTCAAAATGCTTTCATAAACAAGATTTCATCAAAAGTGTGGTTTTAGATGCATCATATGTTGCTGACTTCAGGTAAAAAATGGTCAGAATTCACAAACAACTAGATGGCCTAGATTTAGAAAAGAGTAGGCAGAGATTTGAACACTTTCGTCAGTTTTCTGATAACCACAAATTATTCAATGAGCCTCCTTTGTGTCAGAAATCACCAATTGCTGCTCATAGTCAAGCACGTAGGGGATGATGGCCAGATATTTATGACTATTTGTGAATTTAGTGGCACAACTGATGAAATCCATAGGAAATTTGGGCAAACCAACCTAATCAGTTTCAGATCTGCAGTTGTTAATTCTTGATTTCAGGGATTTCTGTCTCTGCTTTTCGGAGAAGCACACACATCACAACTTTCAGTGCAGTGTTTAATCATCAACGGACAATGGTGTAAATGAACAAATAAATATGAAATTCTGAGTCAAATAGTAGAAATAAATTCTCCTATTCAGCTGGCCAACTAGAATTTAGTTTGGTGATAGTTTAAAAGGGTATCTAATATTCAGATCTACCAAAGAAGAGAAGATGCTCCGAACGGATTAAAGTCTTTCATTTTTCTCCCCAAGGCTTATGATTGGGATCTCAGATTACTGTTTCATGAATCTCAAATGTTTGTAGTCACTTTCCATAACACAGCTAAAGATTCAAGGAAGCCACGGGGTAGACTGAGGACCAGATGGAGGGATTATATCTCCACAGTGGCCTGGGAACACCTTGAGATCCCCCAATAAGAGCTAGTAGATGTTGCAATGGAAAGGAAAGCTTGGACTTACCAGCTGAAATCTGCTACCTCTGCAACCCGACACCGGATAAGTGGTTAACAATGGAGGGATGGATGGATAGATATAAAAAGTTGTTTAAGCCATAAAATACAACTCGGTAAATTTCAGACATATTAGAAACTCTCTCTTTGGATACAGCCATGATAGCATCATCCTTTCCCATATATCTTTGTATATTAAATGCTGGGGCCAGACTGGAGAAAACAAACTTTAAAAACTTTGAATGAAAAGCCAACGCATTTCCATCATGTAATAGGTATTTTATTGTGTTCCATCATTGTATTTCTATTCAGCATTGAGTATTGCAGAAACAAAATATATCAAGCTCTGAGAAGCTCAGATTACTTTCAAATTTGTGTTAACGTATAACATTTTACATGGTTTTGCCTCTCCTCCATTACGTGACTTTGTGTTTACTGTTGTGTTTAGATGTTACAGTTTCATTTAGCAGACGCTCCTCCAGAATATACTCTATACCTACTATTATTATACCATTTCACCGCACTGCATTTTGGCCATCAGCCTTCTCTATTACAGCCACAAATTAATGGAAAACCCTACCCGACCATGTTAGAAGCTGCTGTTCTGTTAGCACTTTTAAAAACACTTTAAAAGCTGCTCAGGTCTGTAGTCACTGATGGATTATACTGTGGTCTTCATGATGTGCTGTTACTTGTCAAGTATTTTCATATTGGTGAATCACTTGTGTAGTTTTGTACTTTGAGAAGTTATTTGTGTGTAGTTTTGTATGTGTTTTTAACACAATTGTTTGGCTGGTATAGCTTTATGTTTGTGGATGTGGAGGAGATTTATGGATGTGGGGAGGGAGGACATGTTAGGTGGCTGGTGTGACAGAGGAAGAAGCAGAGGACAGGAAGAGATGGAGATGATGCTCCACTGTAGCAACCCTTAATTTGGAGCACCCGAAAGTGGTCGTAGTAGTAGTACTATAGTAGTAATATATTCTGCTTCGATTCTTGAATAACTGCACTTATACCATTTGATATCCATATTTATTTTCTACATTTGCACAAGATAACCAAGGAGAGGCAGAGGTGCTGCAGGCAGACATGCTGATGTGTTTCGGGATCAGCAGAGTTACAGGATGTCAGATAGGTTTGGTAGATGTTTGGTCGGAGTATCTTGACTTCACCCAAGTGTGATGTAATTAATAACTGTAAATGTCAGACTTGAACATGACTGTAGTGATTTGGATGTTAAGCTCTGAAGACAAAGTCATAGTGAATAACATCAGTACTTTATTGATAGGAATCATCAAGAATTAACCAGAGTTTCTTGTAACATTCTAGGTGGACAATGGAGGAGAAAAAGCAGCAAGTCCGAGGCTCATTCACCTGAGTATTGTGAGGGTGACATCAAGCTTGGGCCCCAGACATGATTCATGTCCTCTGTCTCTTCATGGCTGAACAGACCAGATCACTTCCCCTCCATGTGAGTCCACTTGCTGTTTCAGAGGCAAACCTGGTGTGTGCTCAGGTCTCAGAACTCCCACAGTGCTAAGCTGTCCAGGCTCAGCCCATCACCCTTCAGGGTCCACCCCGGATCTCCACCAAGACATCTGCCATTTGTCCAGCAGACACGTCAATGCGCCACAAACTCTAGTATAAAGTCCTCTGGCGTGTCGCCATCTGAACACACCAACCACCACTGCTGGACATACCTGTCTTGTGTCTATGTAATGTCTGTATCTCGCCTGCCCGACAGACAGAAAGAAAGAAATACTCACAGACAGACAGACAGACAGACAGACACAAAGATAGCCTCTGTGTGTGTGTGTGTCTTCTTTTTTCTCCCAGTCTGTCTCTTTTACAGATGGAGAGGCACAGACAGTCTGTATTATATGTTTGTCTGCCTGTTTGTTTCTGTCTGCGTGTCTGTGCTGTCTTGTGTGTCTGTGTAGCCGTCATGGGGGTGCTTGCTGAACATGTTCTAGATGGAGTGGCTGGCGTCCAGCGTTGGAGGTCTGGTGGTGGAAGGTGAATCCATTTCTCCTATCAGGATCAGTGTCTTCACCTGGATAGACACAAGGAAGAGCGGAGTCAACTATGAACACTGAACTGAAACTAAACTACAAACACTTCATAATATGTCTTAATAAAAGTTGTGCATTTTAAATCTTGCATCTTCTAGTGTTTATTTTGATCCCTCTTTCTAACAGAGGCTACCCCCAGGTAGTCATCCTGTTCCTGCGTGTGTCCAACTACATACATGTGGTGCATGTGTTAAACTATATATTTGTACATGTGACACTCACACACATGACCATATGTACATCAACCATATGAGGTGGTGAGAGCCATGTATTTGACGTAGCTCTCATGGAAGAGGTTGATGCCCATGTGAACATGTGAAAAAGCAGATCATCTCCATCAAAGCTGACATGTGGTTCACTTCAGTGTTTGTTACTAGCATGTTGTCAGGTCTGGAAAGCTTCAACGCCTCCTTAGACCAGGGATATGCTTCGTGCAAGGTTTGCAGGCACATACTTACCTGCAGTATCGCCAAATGCCAGCAGGGGGCATTGTTTTTGGTACAGTGGTTTTTGTTGTTGTTCGCTCAAAGCGCCACCCTGTGGCCAACTAAACCCACTGCAGACATGGTGTTGGCTAATACACAGGAGAAGGGTCAGATGAGAAGTCAGAAGAATACCAGGGAGTAGAGAAGGGAGTCCATGTGCGTCTCTGGTTTGGTCTTAGCTCAGGCAGTTTAGTTTCATACTGTCACTGAACTGTCACATTTACAGAAACATCTAGCATTCAGCTGTAGCCTGGGCAGGTACGGCACAAACAGCAGATACAACAAATAAATAAGTAAGCAGACACTGTACAGATAAGTTAAGACACAAAATAATATAATGAACTTTAGAGCCATTAAAACAAAGACAATATGCATTTGAGTGACCTGAAGTGTCATGTTCTGTGAGCCAGCAGTTGGGATGATTCACACAACACATCCCACACAGGATGGTCTTTTCATCATGACTCAGATTGGTTCTCAAAGACAGGAAAACCACTTTGACAGTGACCTGTTAAAAGCAGAAAACACTGAAATGTGTTTTCTGCTTTTAACCCATCATACTGCATAGGAGAAATGGGGAGCAGCACCACCCAGGGAGCAGTGTTTATTTGATTTGACCTATTATTGAGTTATCATGAAACAGCTTTTTTTAAGCTATCAAATCCCTAACTACTTATACATCCGATGAGAGTGCCAATACATCTAGTTTTTAGGTTTCAAAAACAGCAAATGAAAATAAACACTATAACACAATAGCCTTAACTGGTATGAATGCAGTAACTGGTGTGGAGCTGTTTTCGTTTGGCCGAGGCTTTAGGCTAAAAACATAGTTTAGGTACTGCTTCTTTCCCCATTTTATATAAAAAAGTACCCCAAGCAGCTTGTTACAAGTTTGGTCAAAGAAATTAAGGGTGAACGTTTATGAATCTAGGATATATTAACCTTCATAAGTGACATTCTCCGGGCGTCCAAACCGCGTGGGGTCCTTCTTACAGCAGAGTGGTCACGCAAAGATGGCCGCCGTATGTTTTCATTTGGGTTCAAAAGTGAAATAATAGCTCAAGCTCAAGCTTTGGGTTTCCATGCAATGTTTTAAGCTAACATTCATACATTTTTTAAAACTCGTTCATAGTAGACCCTATTTTAGCATTGTAAGATCAATTTCGGCATTAACAAAAGTGAATGTCAGGACCGGGGCTGACTGTGGACTACAATACCCAAACTCCTTTATTTGAGCAACAGGTAGATCACCCCTGCTTGACCTTTCACCTTTCACTCATACATCATTGGATAATGTTGGAGTGTATCCGGTGACGTAGTTCCGTCCTTAAAATGGCGGTGGAATTGAAAACGCAAACTGTGTGGCTGTCATCCATTATTTGATGGCAGTTCTGCAATAAAGGAGGAAGAAAGGCACATTCAGGTTATTAGATGTGAGTATTATCACCATAACATTTAGTTCTTTTGAAAGCAGTAACCTGAATAAGTTTATACATTAACTCCTATCTAATTTATGAGCTGTCATAACAGTGCAGCTTCTAACCATGTTGACTTGTTCTGTCCCGCATCAAAACTAGGCGAGATAAATCACTCCACCTCAACCAATGACACTTAGTGGTCAAAGTAAATATATTATCTGATCATCACACATAACAGTGGTATGACATGTTTTGAAAGTAGCTTAGCAAATGTTCAAACGCATCAACAGATATGTGTATATACACGGACATGTTTTACCATTTTTAAAACATACTAGTTTCTCAACGGCTATTTATGACTCAGTAATAATATTTGGAGAAATTATCAACAGTAATGGTATTATTTTTTATCATTTTTGTGACTGGTGTTTCCAAAGACCAAACATGTGCATATTTGTGCTTTAAAGCGGTATTTTGAGCTAATACTTTCCTTAAAATCTCCTATAGGTGAACATGAACAAATGTGCTGGTAAAAGATGTTGGTAAAACCTCCAAATGAAGCTTAATTGTGCAAGGAAGAAGAAACGAGGCACTGAGAAGGTAGGTGTTTCCTTTCAAATGACCACTTTCACATTGGCACAGTCACCCCCACCTACTGTTGTGGTCAGCATTTGCCTCTCCTGGGCACTTAGTGGTTTGACTTCATGGTATTCAAAATTCATAACAAATTATTCAGTTATTGTGAATCCATTGAGGGCCCTATTGTATGGCTATGCTCAGCATAACTTTGAGTCTGAATGACCCGATTGTACAAAGCCCTGCGGTGTGACTGTTCAATCCTGAACTGCCTACCAATAGTCACTGCAGACATGTCAGTCTATGTTATATGTGGTCTCACTCAGCGGCATCCAGATAACACTGAAAAGACTGTGGCATTTGTGTCAAGAACTCTCACCAGGGAAGAGAAAATACTCCACAGTGGATGAAGAAGCATTTGTGTTTGACTGGGCAACAGAGAAATAGAAAACTTACCCGTGGGGGAGACAATTCACACTGAGAACAGTCCACTGACCACTCCTCTGTCATCCAAAGGTTGAGGCAGAGCAGGCATACAAACAGCCAGATGGTCAGCAAGACTCATGTCATTTACAAAAAACAAAACCCCTCAAGGTTGTGGACAAAAATGGCCCACACACCTACAAACTGTCAGATGGACCGTGCTGGAATTTGTCTCACTTGGCAAGCCTCTTTTTCTAATGTTTATCCACTGTATCAGCTCATAATGGAGTAATCCTTTTCAGGATTACTGAAATGGCTTTTGTCATCAAGGGTAGTTGTTTTTGATGAAGATATTTAAAATATTTCATGTACTTTCAGAAACACTGGCAGTATGCGTGTGATGTTTCTTCTAGTACAAAAATTACAAGTGCCGAAAATGTGAAGGTTAGTTTTAGGGCGGGCATATTTCTAAGTGACTGGTCATCTGTGATCGCAGCACTATCCATCTGCCGTTTCACAGCATGTCCAGCTCCACAGGGTAGGAGGAGGAGGAGGTGGAGGGTAGAAGTTGTCTGTGTACCTGTATGAACTGATAACTTACCTACAGGTGCACATCCCGCCCTGGTTGTTCTGTGGCTGCCACTGAACTTTGATGTCCGGTTGCACCATCAGTAATTCTACTCAAAGTGGATCAACCCATCTCAGCACTCATTTGGTGAAAGGTGGGGAAGCACCTTGGACACCAGTCCATCACAGAGTAGAACAGTTAGGGGAACCGTATGTTGCTCAAGGACACTTTGACTCACTCACCTGTAACCTTCAGATATTCAGACGGCTGCTCTACCCCCTGAGCCACGCCACCCTTTTCTTTAGTATATGATGGTAGGGACTTGTTGCATCAAATCAAGTGTGATGATTTTGAGGTTAGCTTGAGTGTTACTAGAGATGGGTTACCTGATGTTTGTTGGTTTGGTCTGGAGCTACAACCTCTATTCTACAGTCTGATAGTGGGGCTACGTAGACTGGATATGTGAGATACATTTTTTTGTGTCATTTTATGGTCCAAAACTTGTGTTGGATCATTACATAAAGTCACTTCCACCTCAAATAGTACCTTTTTCAGTGATGCATCCCTGTTATGGCAGCAACAGCAGCTGGCTTTTTGAGGCTCAAATTGCATGGGAAGTCAAGAGATCCAGCAGCACATCATGGGTTTAAGATTAGAAGTCCATCAAGTTGCAGCACATGTAATGGCTCTGCATGCATGCACATTTGTCTACTCATCCGATAAAACTAACTCAAACCTCTAGGAACCAATGATTGTGTCTGCAGGCGGGTAATGTTTTGTTTCATGAAGATGAGTTTTAAGACTGTAAATAGAGATCTAGATAAATCTAGCCATATAAAACTCCTTCAAGTGTGTGTGTGTGTGTGTGTGTGCGCGTGTGCGTGTGTGTGAGAGAAGAACGCAATGAACTCCCTGGAAAACTGCAGGACACATAAAGATGCAGGCTGGGTGGGATGACTCAAAGTAAGGTTGATAGCATAGACCAATGTTAGCTTGTTCTCATTTAGCCCTATAACGCACTGTGCTCCTCTGAGTAAATTAAAACCAAAATAACTCTCAGAGGATTAAAATGACAAAAAGCTTGGCATAAGAAACGGAACACAGGATATTAGCAACCTGCGGACGTTTATGGGTTGCAGATTTCTCAGAAGTCATTCCACATTGAGAACTTCTTACTGCGTACGGAAATAACTACTCCTCGAGCCCATTACGAGGTGATTCAAATACTCCTGGACATAATGAAACATGCACAAAGAACAGTGCGGTTCCTTTGTTACTCATTAGATTAAACCCCTAATGCACTCTCAAATTAGGGCAGACAGTTTTGCCCTTTCTGCATCTTTATTCTCCCATCCAAGACATGAGGAGCTCGTGGAGAGCAGACAAAGGTCGTTTTCTAGAAACACAGATGACGCTCGAGATGCTTCGTGATTAGCCTGTGTGCTGCGTTTCACATGTGATGCTCATCACAGCCTTTTGTATTATTGATTTTGAAAACTCTGCCCCCCCCTTTTTTTTTTGGTCATGTTCTTTTAAATACTGATGATCATAAAGTAAGACTTATAAATGTAGGGAGCCTATTTCTGATGATTATCATAAATGAGTCTATTTTTATGTGTCATAATTTATCCCTATGTTGTGGGGGGTGGACAAAGACTTAGGTGGAGCTTGGGGGATTAAGGCCAGATGCCCTTTCTGATGACCTGCGATGGGTTTCAAACCTGGAGTCTCCGTCTCATCAGCTCCTGAAACATGCGCTTTACCACTGAGCTACCATGGCCCCTGATAGTTATCACAAATGCTAGGGGAAAACCCTCATTCTAATGTAAACCATCCATCCAATGGCAAAGTCAGGTCACGCATTGGGTCATGCTGGAGCCTAGTCCAGCACTCATTGGGTAATAGATGGGAAAACATCCTGGGCAGGTCACAAGTCTATCACAGGGCTTGAGCAGTTAGGGGTTCAGTGTCTTGCTCAAGGACACGTCGACATGTTTTCTGGAGAAACTGGTGATTGAACCACCGATCATCCGATTACTAGACAACCACCCTACCTCCTGAGTTATGCAGCCCCAATTTGACACAAACCAACTGCAAGTATTTTCATTTAAAGTTTGCATTGGTCCTGAGTGTTCATCCCACGTATTCTCCATAATGGAGTCAAACACACTGGGGTAATTTACCCAGCCAGTGAAGCCTGTATCCACACCAGGAGATGTTAAATGGTTAAGTGGATTCATTAAATGGCTTTAAAATTGAAAACACTCCCCATGCCTCAACTCACACCACGCCTCTTTCCATAACGAGTGTAAGAGCTCACTTTAATGGTGACGATACAGAAGCCGTCTGTAAAGCTGTAAAATGCTCCTCCAATTAAACAGTGCCTCCCGTTTATCGTCGACCCACATGTGGCAGTTCACCAGCAGACCAGGAGGCGGCGTCAAAGGCTTATATGACGATCCGCTGCTGTCATTCAAGTGTGTTTGCGTGAATGTCTGCACATAATAATGATGATACTACTACTACTACTAATAATAATAAAGATAATATACTTGTAGGGACAGTGCACATTGATGAATATCTAGAATGCAAATATGCCATATTTAGCCACCAGGCTAATTCTTATCTGTTGTCCCAAGTAATTAGTACGTTCAGTGTCTTGCTCAAGGACACTTCGACACATACTCTGAAGGAACCAGAGATCGTAACACCAATCTTCTGATGAGTAGACGACCACCCTACCCCAGAGCTATGCCACCCCAACATTTGGATGTTTTCGTTGGAATGTATGAAATCAAGATTTTTTCAGCAAGTTCATGAATACCAGTCCAACATCCATGTCCAATATAAACTCATCACAGACTGGAGGTTTATTTACTCATCATCATCATCATCACCATCATCATCATGTGGAGTGGAGATCTAAAATCAACGTGAGACAAAGTGGATTCAGTAAAGCCTGAGTCATCACAGTAGTGGAATAGTTTGGATCTCACAGTAACAAACATTCCCAGTTGGGACGCGCTCCATTTGACGAGTCCCCTCTCATGACACCGTACAGACGGTGGGGTCGCCAGACGCCACAGACGCGTTCTCGGCTGAGCGCTGCAGGGCTCTGCGGCCGTCTCGTCTCCATTTGGGGTCCGCTGAGCACAGGCGACCACCGAGCTGTGCCCCTCGCCGTAAAACCGGCTTCTCACGGTGACTGTGTCTGCACCGAGTCCCGACCAGCAGACATGTATGCTGCGTAACACGGAGGACGTGCTGTGCGCCTTTACGCAGCACCAGCAACAAACTGCAGTGCGGCCATGCTCTGCCAAGCACCGCGGCTCAATGTCTCCCTGGATCACAATGGGGGGAATAAAAAAACCCCAAAGAATTCCGAAAGTGTCCTAGTGACGTTCAAGCGTCTTGTATTCACCATACAGGCAACTGACGGCGCGTCTTTATTGCGTGGTGTCCGCCGTTAGCGTGGACATCTCGGATCTGCAGGGCACATTTCCACACCTTTGTGACGACTTTGGGGCAATTGTGCAGCAGAAACGGTGGGGCGCAAAGTACGTGCCAATAAATTATGTTAATCAGCCAGGACCCGTTTTGGAGGCGTGTTGCTGCCGTAATAACGAGGGGGAGCATGCCTGCACCCATTTGCCCCATGAGTGAAGTGGTCTGTGCCACATGTAGGCTACACTAGCTGCTCCGCCGGTCTCTTCTTCGCGGCTTGAGCTTTGTACGCAGCTGTTGAGGTTTGACGCAACAAGTTTTTGAGGACACAACAACACAACACACGCCGTGACACATCTTGGCTTGTTTTGGCGGAACGAAGCGCTGCTCAGTCACCGCTGTCACCACAAGTGTCCGGACGTGGACGCAGCGCCGCAGACGCACACTGCGATCGGGGGGTGTGTGTGAGCCGCAGATCCGCGACCGCGTCCCAGGTACATGCGGATCTCTCAGAGCTCAGCATCGCAGTAAAGGCTTGCCGTCATGGGCTTTGCGGAGGCGAGAGGAGCATCCAAGTGCGTGGAGAAAATGGAGACGGACACGGTGCCTCGGAAGAGACGGTACTGTCGCACGACGCTGCTGAGCATCATCTCGTCCTTATGCTCCGTGGCCTCCGTCGCCTTTTGCATCTTTCTGAGTATCGACGCCGCGGATATGAAGACCCGGGTTGTGGATTTGGAGAGCGCCAATGGCGAGTTCACCTTTAATCGCCCCCCTGGATTCTCAGTGGAAGATTTCAATTCATTGATTCAGGAGAGAGTTGATAAGCTGCTGTCACAGGTGAGGGACCCGTCTCTCCTCTCCCAACACTTGACCTCTATGGAGGAAGGAACATGTCAGTAGCAAGTTCCCTGCAGCTGTGACCTGGTCATCATCATATCTCTCTCTCTCACACACACACACACACACACATGTATGTGTATATAAATATAAAAAATCCTCTGAACTGCAATGTGCATGATTATTTGAAAATGTCTCTTTTGACATTTCAGCGCTCCTATGAACATTTTGCCAGGACTCGGATTGCCAGAGAAGCTTCACCTGAATGCAACTGCCCACCAGGTGAGCACATGTAACTTCTTTAACGGTGAAATCTGGACATGTGGTGCAGCGACGGTCTGTTGATGTATGAGACATGCCGGAATCTATGTTTCCAGCACAGGGAAGGTTTACAGGTGAAATGATGGCATGGCCCACCTTCATACCTGCATACGTGTCTACGATGCTAGGGTGGTCTCGGGGTGGTCTCTATATAAAATGACCTCTGAACTGTCGAGAGTGGAATAATGACCGTGTCTAACATGCTTACAGGTTATTTGACCGGTGGTGCATTTGTGCACTTGTCCCCTTGTAAGATGCTTGAAATTCACATTTTCAACCAGCAGATGGAATCATTTATTCCCTCATTCTGGGTCAAAATCCAGTTAATTTCAGGATAAAGTCAGACTGTTTGCATGTATCTCCCATGGCTTTCTGCAGGATAGCACACAGAATGGAGGTGAATTGCAGTACACAGCTCATGGCATGGTAATTGGAAGTTTGGGGGTTTGATTCCCGGTCCCTGCAGAGAGTATGTTGAGGTGTCCTTGAGCAAGACACTGAACCCCTAACTGCTCCAGTCCTGTGATGGAATGGTGACCTATTCAGGGTGGTTCCTCGCCTTTTGCCCAAATAGCGCTGGGATAGGCTCCAGCTTGACCCCGTGACCTGACTTCAGATAAGCGGTTGATGATGGATGGATGGATGGATGGATGCATGCTTTCCTCCCATGTGATCCCTGGGTAGTGTGGCCAATTTTACAGAGAAATCTGTTAGGAAGATAGTTTGATCCCACCTCTGGGGAAGGGATTTCTGTTGCCACTCTCTCAATAAATGGTTGTAAGTCGGTTGAAGCAATGACAGGAATATCTCCTGGGGATTTTCCAAGGATGTGGGCACATTTTCTGGTTCAAATAGCTTAGCGCTACCATAAAATGAAGCTTGGGTGGCCGTGGAAATCTCAGACAAGCCCATAAAATCGCTCCACAGCCAATCTCTTTCTCTATCAGGGGAGTTCCTGAAGACAGCTCGTCTCGACAGTGGCATAAACTGGACCCGTACGTCTCGGATTCTAAATCCGATGATTCAGTCTGCGTGACTTACATTGATGAGACTGTTGCAGAACAGAGGAGCTGCATGTGTCAAATATGATATTTTCAGTATGTCTCCGGGCTCCCGTCAGTCATGTCTCTGCAGAATTGTTTGCAGTTTAGGACCGCTGACAGCTGTGCACACTGTGAGCCAGTTGTAATTTGTGGGATGTATGTGACTTGTAAGTGTATCTTATATCTTAAGCATGGTTCTACAGCTGCCCCTATCTGGGGTCACCACAGCAGATCATCATCTCCATCTCTTCTGTCCTCTGGATCTTCCTCTGTCTCACAAGCCACCTTCATGTCCTCCCTCACCACATCAGAAACCTCCTCTTTGGTCTTCCTCTCTGCCTCTTGCCTGGGAGCTCCAGAGTCAGCATCCTAAGCATACGGATGGGGACAACATGGAGCTCATGTGCATAGCGTGTGTTTTGACAAATCACACGCACACAGTCAGAAATGTAAGATGTACTCATGGGCCTCGGGCTTCACCGTCTGCTCATCTCTCGTCTGTGCCGCGTCTGCGTCACCACTCTGGTGAAGCAAACGTTGCACCGCAGGCCTGAATCGAGATGAAATTGCTCCGTGCTGCTCTGCATCGTCGAGCGCTCCATCACAGGTGACTGCTTTTCATCAAAGTCAGTGGTGACATTGAGTTGCAGTGTAGGCCCGAGGGGCTTTGAGGGACACCGTCTGATCCAGGAGGCTCAGTTCCGTAATGGGAAGCATCTGCCCCACGCCTTTGAGCAAGACGGCGGATCCCACACACTCAAGAGGATAGGCTCGGAGTTTGACTGGTTGAGTTGAGGTGATAATCCTCCTCTTCTCTTCTCACTGATGGTCGACCAGTTGCGTGTGATGCATTTGTTGAGGGGTTGGGAGGGTTACTCTTGATCGTCTGGTGAAATGATCCAGAAGGACTGGAAGTATTAGGCGTAATGAGCCTTTTACAATCGTGGCGCCTTCTGTTCTGAATCCCTATCATATGTCCGCCATATATTTTTACTGAGTGCCTTTCTGTGGAGGTCAAAAGAAATGTGCAACAATGAAACCATTGCACTTCGAACGGAGCACAGCCCTGCTGAACCGACGCGGCACCGAGCTTGATCTTGGAAACTGGCAAAAGAGGCAAGCTCTCAAATTTGATGAAATCCTTCATGCTCTGTGCTTTAGCGTACCCCCTTTCACTTTTGGATGACAACTGCATGCATGTGGAACATGAGCATGGTTGCCATGCTATGAACTCATCAGCGGAGTATCTTTGTTTTAGAGTATTACGCATGCAGCCTCCGCCGTGGTCCGTCGCGCACGTTGGCCTGGGTTGGCCTTTCTAGCGCCAAGCATCTTTTCACTCCGTTGTGAACGTCTGAATGGGTTCACTCATAGTTATTCCTGACGCTGTGTTAGAAACGGCCTCTGGCACTGAGACAATCTCTCTTTCCCCCGGGAGAGCACCATGGTGTCTTTTTCACAGTCTTTGCTTCGTCACTGTCAGATAGGACGGAGCGGACGCATACATGGAGGATTGGTCCGTAGCTTCAGGAAGGTCCATATGTGGCTTACTCAGTCAAGAGGAAGAGCGAGGGTCCTATGCAGCTGAGATTTGGTATGGCTCATTACCTTCTATAGGATGCTCTTCAGTTTGACCCTGTTTCTGAAGGGGAGTTGCAGTTTCAGCTGATGAGGATCTTGCTTCAATGGAGATATTGGCACTTATTAATATTATTATTATTATATTATTATAATGAATAATAATAATATCAGTCTCACGAGGGGATGTTTGCAGTTCTTTGCATTTAACCCATCGTATTGTATAGGAGCAGTGAGCAGCTGCCATGTGGTGCTTGGGAAGCAGTGTCTTGCTCAAGGACACCTCAACATGCTTTCTTAAGGAACCGGGGATCGAACCGCCAATCTGTGATTATCAGACGACTACCCCTCCTCCTGAGCTATGCTGCCCCATATTGTGTGTGTGTGTGTATGCGCGTGCATGTGGTTGTGCCAAGACAAAGTCATGACAATACCCTATTATCTTATAATAATCCACTATTTCATAGGGAGTGCAAACAGGTGATTAATTATGGGCCGGTTTTGAAGCGAGCCCTCTGTGTGGTTTGGTGCTCGGAGGTGCATCAGAGGCCATGTAATTACCTAGTGTGAGGGAAAGCCAAGCAGACGCCCAGCCAGCGACTGCTGCCAGCTGCTTCTGGTTAGCCTGCGAGCCGGGTCGGGCGGCTGTGGTGAACGTGTAAGGCCCAAGACTTATGACGGAGTCTGGTAGGCCCAGTGGGGGGGGGCGGCATCCTGGTCTGGAATCAATGGTTGCATCTCCTGTTTAGGTGGTTTGTGCGAAAGTGAAAAGGGGTAAAAGTTTGAACGGTTGTTAGCTTGCCGCTCCGTTGCTAAAGAGGTCGTCAGAAGTCTACATGTAATGCAGGACACTAATCGATATAACATGCATGCAGCCTTGAAACCATCATCCCCACTGTGGCATTTCATGCATGAAGGGGAAAAAAACACTCGTTCCCCCACCGACTCTCCATCAATCTCCATTATTTAACATGACAGACGTGATCAGGGTGAGTTATGTGATGTGGCATGATGTGCCTCAGTTCTCCGCGCTTGGGCCCCGGGTCTGCTATCAAGGCCTAGCCAGGAATAGCATGGAGGAGCCTGCCTGTACCTTTGACACAGCACCTTTCTGAGAGGAGGGCCAGCTAAGTGCACTGGTAATGACTCAGATTCTGAAAGGGTGGCACACTTTAAACCCCCCTCCCCATTTACAGCACACTGGCCTGAGGGGACGTTCTTAACAGGGAGGTATAAATAGAGTTGCGTCCCTTTTTTTTGATTCCTCAGTATGAGCAGTGTTACCAGGAGTGTGCTGTTCTGGAGATTGGAGCACCTCGGGCTGCCATAAAGATGATGAAAGGTACAATGACTGTGGGGCTACGGGAGTGTATAGGATGGAGGGGGGGGCAGAAAGGATTCTTGCCTATCGGTCCGGTGCAGATGTGTCTCCTCTGACAGTTCCTGGCAGCCATTCTGGAACGTCGGGTCTGGCCGGGGGCAAAAGGCGAGAGATTGGAGATTTGATCCCAGATATTCCGAAGGTTGCCGTCTGGATGATGATGGAAGGGGCTCCCACCACCACCATCACCACACTGAGGCACACACCTCTCTCTGCTTTACATGCTGCTGCTCCGCCAGAATGATCCATCGTGTGCCTTGCGGTTTTGCAGATATTGTTATTTCTAAAAGTTTCTGTGTGGTTTCTGCATCCCTCGTGCATTACTTTGGATGAGGTATTAAAAGGTGGGCCACATTTATGGGGGTGTAGCTTCAAGTCATGTGTATTAGCAGGCTGCAGATTTCAAGGTTAGCTCAAGTTCTTTGTTTCCAACACCCCGCGGTGGGTTCGAACGTACAACCCTCCTGATTTACGCTCTCTGTCACAGAGCAACCCCCACTACCGCAGATGCTCACGTGCAGAGAGCATCTGCTTTATTTGCACCTGTCCTGGTTTATTATCGAGGAACACACTATCTTCACGGGTCTGTGAGCACTGAGGGAGTTGAACACAAATGAATCCCACTTGAACAGAGAGAACGTGTGATCTTTATTCTGCCCCATCATGTTCGAGCATCTTCGTTTTCACATCCATGCTGCAGCAGCTTGAGCCTCACAAGCGTCCCTGTGAAATGCTAACTACCTCCACGCTGCCTCAGGTGGAAACGGCTTTTCAAAAGGCCCCACGTTGCCTTTCAGGCTGTTCCACGGCCCGGCTCTCCGGCGTGGCCGGTCTTGGTGTTTGCACGTCATTAACGAGTCATTATATTGGTGCGACTGGCACGATTTCAGCGTCCATCCCAGCGACACATTGCTCAGACATTGTTAGCTGGTGCTGATAAGCCGATGTGGAAGTAGTGTGGACGACTTAAAAAGAATAGTTTCCCAGCTGACTGTGCTGCATTGTGGCTGTGCTAATCCGGGCTCTGTGTGTCGTGTCGCTGGCATTCGTTGTGTGACGAAAGCCCGAGAGATGGCAGGGGAGAGACTCTGTCATGCCGTCTGCTGGTCTCGTCACTTTTCTCTGCAGATGCATCAATATTCTCTCCATGTGCTGTCGAGAGCACAGAGGATCATTTTGGTTAAATATTGAGGGAAACCATGGGGGCTGTGGTAGCTCAATGGTGGAACTGACGAGCCAGAGGCTGCGGGTTCGAGCCCACCGCAGGGCATCAGGAAAGGCATCTGGTCTTAACCCCCCCCAAGTTCCATCTAAGTCATGTCCGGCCCCACAGTGTGGGTGGGGACTGATCGTGACACGTAAAATGGACCATTGAGAGAAATCCCATAGCCATGGGGTTTATCTCACTGGTGACGCAGGGGTATCCCGCAGATGGAAGCATTCACACTTAGAAAAGACCCCCCACCTCTCTTCCTCCATCGCTCCTTGTCCTCAGTGCAGTGGCATCTCGCCTGGGCCTCTCTGTTGGAGGTGGGTTGTGAGTCTGACAAAAGACGCCTCACACACTCTGTAACCACATCCGTGGGGCTCTCCCTGACATAGGGCACAAAGTCCCAGTCACCCCCAGTACCAAAGTCTCTCTGTTGTACTGGCCCAAACTCACCCCCGGCACCATCCCACATACTCATCCCTGACTCACCATGGTTCAAAGAGAGTTGAGCACAGAGGGGGCTGATTCAAATGTGACACCCCTCTGAAACAGACGGCCCGCTATTTCGTTATGAGAGGCAAGAGCGGAGAATGAAAGAGAGACTCAGGCCACTGGTTTCTGAAAGACTTTGACAGACCACAGTTTTATGAGTGTTGAAATGATCAGACTTTTACATGGCTTCATAATAACTTGTGGAACATTGTAATTTCAACATTCACATCAATCTTTCTCTATTTTTCCCACATTTTACCCACTTGTTCCCCTTGTTTGGTCTATTGTAAACCCCTTTTTTTCCCCAACCGGAGATCAGCTAAGGAGAAATTTGGTGCACGTTCAAGACTCACCACTTGTGAGCAGTCACTGCCTCGTTCAACACCACATGGCAGGGATGCAAGCTACATCCAGACTAATTACAGTACTTGCTCGCTCCCTCCCCCTCACCCATCACTGTCTCCAGGAAACAATGCTTATTTCCTTTCTAGCAGTTGTGGATAGTGGGGTGCAGCCCTGCACAGTGATGCCAGTGTGTGCAAGACTCTCGTAAAGTCTTTGAGGCGTTTCAGACAACCGCTGCTGCCGAGGCGGTCCCCACATGTTCAGACCCTCCTCTCCTGCCACCCCCGCCTCACCCCACCGCCCCCTCTTTTCTCCACAGCCTGTGGCTTTTGCGCCCCGGATCCTTTAGCTCCAGCAGACACAGAGGGTGGGGGCAGCGGGTGGAGGGTGGGTGGTGGCGGCAGGGGCACAGATGCCGCTGATCTGTGCTCCGTCAGGCTAATAAGAACAGGCACTACAAATAAAAATGGGCTGGTGAGTTAAAAAACATTGGGACGTGCCGGCACAGGAAGCTATAATTCTGCCAACATGCGCCTGACATGCAAACTGTGTTTAATACGGTCTTGCCACCATCCATAGGCGTCCCATGAGGATGTCTTTTGATTTCAGAAATAATGAACCTACGAGATGTACCCAGCTGTAGACGCGTCTCCTTGTTTGTGCGTTTTCCATCGTGGTAGTGGCATTTCATGCTCAGCAGCATCTTCCTGAAGCTGCTATAAATCTCAGTTTTCCCTTCAGAAGGAAACTCTTCTCTGCCTTTGCTCCTGCAAAAGCAGTTTATTTGCATTTCCCCCAACACGAATCCACCATTTCAAAGTTTTATATTATTGTTTTAACTCAGGCAGCGCGGAAGTCACGCCGAAGTCACGCAGGATTGTTTGTGATTAAACCGACTGTGGCTGTCTTTCGCGAGACAAACTCAACAAACAGGAGACTCCACGGGAACACAGTGTTGTCAGGAGTCCCTTTAGCGAGCGGTTATTTACAGCGGATGCAGAGCAGTTGAGGACAACACCTTGGGATGTCCCCTTTTTCCATTTCAGACCTGCCCCATCTCTGCAAAAACAAGCAACCATCCCTCGAAGACACTGTTGATCTATGTGACACCTCCAAACAGGAGGGTGAAGCCATCAAAGTGAGGTTCTCCCAGAGTGCAGCAGGGGCCGTTTATCATGCCATGATTGGTCCACATGTTGTGGAGGGTGGAGCTCGGATGATTAAGGCCGGATGTCCTTCTTGATGCCCTGCGGTGGGTTCGAGCCCACAGCCTCTGGCTCATCAGTTCCTGAAGAGAGCGATCTGTCACTGAGCTACCGCAGTCTGTGATATCCACTCCCAGAATCCCTTGGAGTGACACCAAGAGGTCCTGAAACAATTGGCCCGTCCTGTCCATGGGGGGATATACCATTTACAGTTTGAGGATGTTGGTCAGTAGGGGTGCAGCACACCCCTCTCACTTTCCCTTTCCTTTGCCTTGTACACCCCATACGTTTGTTTGGGAGGTACATGAATGGCTTGTGGTGTGGCTGGATTCTATTTATTACCCCCCCACACACAGACACACATACACACACACTGCCACGCTGCTCACCAGGGGATGAGGACCGTGCCAGCCAGCTCTTCCTCCTCTTTGAAGCTGTGCTAAATGTGACGTGAAATCCGAGTCATCCACTATATCTTAAAAGGCTCGTCAACACGAGAGCGCATGTCAACACACACACCAGCACATGGAGGCTCCAGCAGTCGAGCTGAACCTTCAAATGCTTGTGGAGGGTTTCCAGATTCAAGCTGTGTAATGTATGTACAGCCACTTGGGCTCAGCCGTGGACCGCGGGCCTCCAAGTTGAGCGTAGTGGGTTTGATCCCACCGTGGGGCGTCAGGAAGAGCATCCGGCCTTATTACCCCATGCTCCGTCTAGGTCTGTGTCCACCCCCACAATGTGGGGAACAGTCATGGCATGATAAATGGACCCCTCATGTTGAGACATGGGGGGGCTGTAGCGAGGCCATTCACACTTCCTCTCCTCCAGAGGACCCCAAATGGTAACTGTGGATCAGTTGTCCTCAAGTCATGCCCAGACATGTGAGGCACATGTTAGGTTTCTCCGTGCAAAACTCTGCCAAACAGTTAACGTGTGGCAGAAAAGGACATTTTCTGTACTTTATGTCATCGTGCTTTTTTTCCATTTTTGTCCACACGCTAGTCTGCACTATGCTCGCTTTTCCACTGTGTGTGATTCCAAACAAAGCAGGAGAGCTATTCTAGTCAGAACGTCGTATGGGAGGGAGACGTGGACTAATGGGACAAGGTTTGAGCTGACAGCATCTCTCACAGTACCCGTTTCTGTGCATTTTAAAGCATAACTGCTAGAACTGCATCACAGACCTTGATGAGCTACGGGCAGCTCCTGAGCCTCAGGTTGAGTATCAGTGGTTTAGTTAGTCATTTACCGGTCAATAGATTCTGAATGAGTGATAAATATCTGTCAGCTTTGCCTTTTCCCATCCCAGAATGTCCAGTAATCCCAAATTATACGGGGGATCAATTTTTCTGGAGCATTAAAAGAACATCCTATAT